>JAJPUD010010670.1:0-25187 GCA_023553655.1 Myrmecobius fasciatus | reverse complement strand
TGAAGCATAATAGATTCTGCTCCAACCTTTTACCTTCACCCTGTATGCATCTCTATGTTTTAGATGTGTTTCTTGTATACAACATAATGTTGGATTCTGGTTTTTAATCCAGTCTGCTATCTGCTTTCGCTTTAAGGGAGAGTTCATTCCATTCACATTCACAGTTAAAATAACTAATTCTGTATTTCCTGCCATCTTATTTACCCTAGCTTATGCTCTTCTCTTTCTTATCCCCTTTCCCTCCTCCCTACTATTTTGCTTTTGATAACCACTTCCTTCAAACAATCCTTCCCCTTTAGAGCCCCACCCACCCCCTTTCCCCCCCTTTCCTTATAAGTATGTCTATTTCCTTATAAGTATTTCCTTATAAGTTTCCTTATAAGTATGTCTATTATTCCCTCAAAGCCAAATCTGATGAGATGGAGATTAACCCAATTCTCATTCCCCTCCCTTTTTTCCCCTCAATCATTATAGGTTTTCTTTGCCTCTACATGTGATGTAATTTTCCTTATTTTACCTCCTTTTCCTCTTCTTCCAGTGTTATCCCTTTTCTACCTCTAATTTCTTTTTCAGTTTATCATATCATAATAATCATAAAATCACAATAATCATATCATAATAATCATAAAATCACAATAATCATATCATAATCTTAATGTAATAATAGATTCATAAAATCAACCCTCATTCTATAAGTATCTATAACATAAATATAGTTCTCAAGAGTTTTTTTTTCTTGTTACCTTTTTATGTTTCTCTTGTGTTCTGTGTTTGTAGATCAAATTTTTTGTTAAGTTCTGGTCTTTTCAGTAGAAATAGGTGAAATTCTCCTATATCATTGAATGACCATCTTCTTCCCTGGAAGATAATGTTCATTCTAGCTGGGTAATTTATCTTGGCTGTAATCCAAGTTCCTTTGCCCTTCTGAATATCTGATTCCAGATCCTTTGATCCTTCAAAATAGAAGCTGCTAGGTACTGTGTGATCCTAATTGTGGCTCTTTGATATTTAAATTGTTTCTTTCTGGTTTCTCGTAATATCTTTTCCTTGGTATGATAGTTCTGGAATTTAGCCACGATATTTCTGGGGGACTTAATTTTTGGGTTTCTTTCAGGAGGTGATCGGTGGATTATTTCAATAAGTATTTTGCCTTCTGGGTGTAAAATATCAGGGCAGTTTTCTTTTATGATTTCCTGGAAGATAGTGTCTAGGTTCTTTTTTTTCATCATGGCTTTCAGGAAGCCCTATAATCCTTAGATTGTCTCTCCTAGATCTATTTTCCAGGTCAGTTGTTTTTCCTAGGAGATATTTCATGTTTTTCTCTATCTTTTCATTTTTTTGTTTTTGTTTGACTGATTCTTGAAGTCTTGATGAGCCATTCATTTCCAATTGTTTGATTCTAATTTTTAATGTCTTATTTTCTTCAGTTACTGTTTTTAGTTCCTTTTGCAATTGACCAATTACATTTTTTTGTTCGTTGCATTCTTTTTCCATTTTTTCTATTTTATTTTGCAGTGATCTCATTTCGTTTCCCCATGTTTCTTCTAACTCTCTTTTAAGATCCTTTATGTAATCTTCAAAGAAAGCCTTGTGACATGGAGTCCAGCTTGTGTCTGTCTTTGGGGCTTTTTCTGGAGTTGCTTTACCTTTAGGGGCCTCAGGATTTGAGGTCTGTTCTTCCCTCTCTCCATAAAAGTTGTGTATGGTGAGAGCTCTTTTTGGGTTTTTTATTCTTTTTTTTAAAAGGTATGAGGTCTGTTTAAGGCAAAGGTGGGACAGCTGCTTTAATTTGCCCTGGGGCAGTTCTGCTGATTGAGTTATTTCAGGAACTGGGCAGTTCTGCTGATTGAATTATGTCAGGTGCTGGGCAGTTCTGCTTTAGTTCACCCTGGGGCAGTTCTGCTGATTGAATTATTTCAGGTGCTGATCAGTCCTACTGATTGATCCCCCTAGGGTGCTGTCTAATGGCAGCTAGATCCGATGCTCATCAGGGGTTCAGTGGTTCACAATCTACCCCCCACAAAAGGCAGACCCTCCAAACCACCTGCCCACAATCAGGACAGATTGGCCCAAGAGGCCCTAAAAAGACTCCCAGGTGTGTGAAAAGCACAACGCTCCCACTCCTGTTTCGACTCCTGTTCCAGCTCCCTGCCCTGGTCTCCGCGTGCTGCAGTCTTGGTTCAGCAGACCACCCCCCTGCCCAATTAAGAGAGACCTGTTTTGAAGTTCTTCCAGAGTATCTTCTTCTAGAAACGTGTTGTCCTCCAGATATTGTGGATTTTTTTGCTTCAAAATCAGTCTAGAGGCTTCATATGATGTTGGTTTGAGGGAAGGTTAGAGGAGGTTACAGAGACTCCTGTCTGATCTCCACCATCTTGGCTCCACCCCCGGAAGTCCCGAAAAATATTTGTATGAAATATTTTTGAAAAGTGATATTCAGTATAAAGGTGGGAATTGGGAATAGGTCCTAAAATAAACATGTAGGACCAAGAGTCATTTGCTAATGAATAAATGATCAAGGGCAAAGACTGAAAGAAGATTCCCCCACCACAGCCATATCAAAAAGATCACACCAATATGTCTTGTAATATCAAAGTTATAAAGAGACAAAGTTAAGATCCATCAATTCACATGCTGCCAACAGTGGCAGCACATGCTTGCAAAGGAATATCACTCCAGTGAAAGAAAGGATGAATATGATGAAATCAAAGAAGACTAGGAAGACATATCATATGATGCAATAGGAAAACACTGCACACAAAACTGGCCTCATTGCAAGTGGAAAGAACAACAAAACCATATATACGAAATATTGTAAAACTATCAGGATCGTGTTTGGCCCTGAAGAAACTCTGTGCCTGCCCTCCCCTCATATGAGTGGCAGACTATGGATATAAAATACTGCATGTACTCTCAGACTTGGCTGATGTTAGTTTTGCTGCACTGCTTTTCTGCCTTTAAAAATATTACTATAAGTGATAACTCCACAAGTCAAAAAATGAAGACAGATAGAAAACCACTTTGATGTGACAGGCCCACCCTTCTATCTACTTTCCTCTCTTCAGCTATTATATTCAATTTAAATACTTCAAGCACCTATGTAGTGTATCCCTCAATATGCACATCAGGAATAGACAGCACAGATGGGGATCAAGAAACTGGACCCCAAGTTGAAATGGAGGAAGAAAGTGAGCCTTTGGGAAATTACAATGAGCGTCTTCAATACTACCAAATTATTTTTAAAATTTTAATAGTTTTTATTTTTCCAAATACATCCAAAGATTGTTTTCAACATTTACCTTCACAAAAACTTGTATTCCAAATTTTGCTCCCTCCTTCTCCCTCCCATAGACAGAAAGCAATCGAGTATAGGTTAAATAAGTGTGATTCGTCTAAACAAATTTTCATATCTGTTATGATGGGCAAGGAAAATGAAATCAAAAAAGGAAAGGAAAAAAAAACACAAGAAAGAAAAAATAAAAAAGCAAACAACAAAAAAGGTGAAAATACTATGTTGTGATCCACATTCAGTCCCCAAAGTCCTCTCTCCCAGTGCAGATGGCTCTCACCCTCACAAGTCTATTAGAACTGACCTGAAACACCTCATTGATGAAAAGAGCCATGTCCATCACAGTTGATCATCACATAATCATGTTGTTATTGTGTACAATGTTCTCTCATTTCTGCTCACTTCACTTAGCATCAGGTCATGTAAGACATACTCATCATTTCTTATAGAACAACAATATTCTATTACATTCATATGTCATAAATTATTCAGACATTCCCCAACTGATGAGCATCCAAGTTTCCAGTTCCTTGCCACTACAAAAAGGGCTATTACAAACATTTTTACAGATGTGGGGTTCTTTTCCCTTTGTTATGATCTCTCTGGGCTCCAGACCCAAAAGAGGCATTGCTGGATCAAAGGGTGTGAACAGTTTCATAGCCCTTTGGGCATAGCTCCAAATTGCTCTCCAGAATAGCTGGATCAGTTCACAACTACATTAGCAATGCATTTGTGTTCCAGTTTTCTCATATAACTTCCAACATTTATCATTACCTTTTCCTGTCATCTTAGCCGATTTGAGAGGTGTGAGGTGGTACCTCAGAGTTGTCTAAATTTGCATTTCTCTGATCAATAGTGATTTAGACCTTTTTGCATAGACTAGAAACAGCATTAATCTCATGACCAAAAATTCATATTCTTTGACAATCTACTACGGGATGGCCAGTATTATTATAAATTTGAGTCATTCACTATATATTTTAGAAATGAAGCCTTTATCAGAAACACTTGATGTAAAATTATTTTCCTAATTTTCTGCTTCTCTTCTAATCTTGGCTGCATTAGTTTTGCTTGTACAAAACCTTTTTAATTTAATGAAATCAAGGTTATCTATTTTGCATTTCATAATGTTCTCTTGTTCTTTGGCCATAAATTCCTTCCTTCTCCATAGAACTGAGAGGTCAACCATCCCTTGTCCTCCTAATTTGTTTATCATATCATTCTGTATGTCTAAATCATAAACCCATTTTGACCTTATCTTGGTATAGGGTGTTAGGTGTAGGTCAATGCCTAATTTCTGCCATATTATTTTCCAGATTTTCATGCAATTTTTGTCACATAGTGAGTTTGTATCCCAAAAGTCCTTGTGAACCTAAACTATTCCATGATCCACTACTCTTTCTTAGCTAGCACCAAATGCTTTTGATGAATGCTACTTTATAATATAGCTTTAGATCTGGAACAGCTAGGCCACCTTCCTTTGCATTTTATTTTTCACTGATTCTCCTAAAATTCTTGACCTTTTGTTCTTCCAGATGAATTCTGCTATTACTTTTTCTAGATTTATAAAATAATTTCTTGGCAGCCTGATGTGTATGGCACTAAATAAACAGATTAATTTACTCTGAGGTACCACTACATACCTGTCAGATTGGCTAAAATGACAAGAAATGATAATGACGAATGTTGGCAGGGATGTGGGAAAACTGGGACACTGATACATTGTTGGTGGAACTGTGAATAGATCCAGCCATTCTGGAGAGCAATTTGGAACTATGCTCAAAAAGTTATCAAACTGTGCTGACCCTTTGACTCAGCAGTGTTTCTATTGGGCTTATATCCCAAAGAGATTTTAAAGGAAGGAAAGGGACCCACATGTGCAAAAATGTTTGTGGCAGCCCTTTTTGTAGTGGCTAGAAACTGGAAACTGAATGGATGCCCATCAACTGGAGAATGGCTGAATAAATTATTGTATATGAATGCCATGGAATATTATTGTTCTATAAGAAATGACCAGCAGGATGTTTTCATAGAGGCCTGGAGAGACTTGCATGAACTGATGCTGAGTGAAATGAGCAGAACCAGGAGATCATTATACACAGTAACAACAATACTATATGATGATCAATTCTGATGGACGTGGCTCTCTTCAACAATGACATGTTTCAAACCAGTTCCAATTTTTCAGTGAAGAAAGCCATATACACCCAGAGAGAGGGATATGAAATGTGGACCACAACATAACATTTTCATGCTCTCTACTGATGTTTGCTTGCATTGTGTTTCCTTTCTCAGTTTTTTTTCTTGTAGATATGATTTTTCTTGCACAACAATGATAAGTATGGGAATATGTATACATATATTCGATTTGTCAAGTATTTTAACATAATTAACATGTAGTGGATTTCCTGCCATCTAGGGGAGGGGTGGGGACTAGGGGGGAAAAATTTGTAACAGAAAGCTTTGTAAGGGTCAATGTTGAAGAATTGCCTATACATATGTTTTGCAAATAAAAAGTTTTAATTAAAAATAAAAAAATAGATTGATTTAGGTAGGATTGTCATTTTTTTATATTAGTTCGGCCTACTCATTAGCACTCGATATTCTTGCAATTGTTTAGATCTGACTTTATTTGTGTGAAAAGTGTTTTGTAATTGTATTCAGATAGTTCCTGGATTCGTCTTGATAGGTAGATGCCCAAATATTTTATATAATCTCGTTATTTTAAATGTATTTTCTCTTTCTATCTCTTGTTGCTGGACTCTGTTGTACTACCAAGCTTTTCATGAAAGTACAGCTCCATCTTTTTAACAATAATATTATTCTGTGAGACATAGAATTCTTCAACACCTGAAGAATTAAAAATGAATGTCATAATTAGGACAATGGAGAGGTTGCGAATACAACCAATGAGGAAATCCAAAGTAGAACAGATGTAAAAAATATCAAGAAATCGTGTATCATGTGCAACTTAACAACAATTATATTATCAGAAAAGAAATGGTCAAATAACAAAAAGGAAAAATGGAAGACGGTCAGTGTCAGTTCATAAATGGCATCTGGAGACTGTCGGGAGAAAACAAGGGATGTCTCCAATCATTTGGGTGAACCCCCTGTGATGGATTCCTGGGAGGTTATGGACAAGTGTCATATAGAATAGGTAGCCATGGACAACTCCCAAATGTCACTTTAGGAAGGGATTCCTGAATTGATAATTTCATAAATTCATTGAAGTACTAAGTATTAAGCATCTACTATATGTGAGATGCTATACTAAGCTCTAGAGAGATCAAAAAAGTGACTGTCCCTCACCTTAAGAACTTAAGGTAGAGGAGCCAAGGATATGAAATAAGTGTAACACAAGGGAGTATGTGATGGGGGAAAAGGAGAGTCCCAAGGATGGCATTTCAAGCTTGGGCAAATGCTAATTATGCAGTTTGAGTATATGAAGAGTAAATATAAGGAAACAAGGTTGGAAAGGCCAGTGCAAGCCATTGCTTGATGACCTTAGACACAAGAGACCACAGAGAGCCATTGTAGATTTTTGAATAAGAAAATGCAAGAGGCTTGGTGTTCCCTCCCACGAAGTGATGAAAGCTTTAGCCAGAGTTATGGCCACATGAGTAGGGAGAAAGAAATCGACACACGAGATGTTGTAGAATAGATTGTATGTAAAGATGAAGGAGAGAGAAAAAGCAAAGACCATTGAGGTTTTGGAACTGAATAACTGACTGGTGGGAGATAGAAGTGACAGGACCATCACTTAATAGAGATAAGGATAAAGAAAGGCCAGCTTCTGTGTTGTTATTTTTTTTAAGTTTACAGGTCCTACGTAGAAAGGATATTTGGTACTAAAATAGTTTTGAAGACCAATCAAAATTTGCCATGGACTAATGGTTTAGAAATGCTGTTTTAAAACTAACTAGGAGACACAACAGCAATAAAAAAGAGGTTCCAATGAAGAAAAAAAAAGACGGTTTGTTTTCTAAACCAAGTTGCTATTATGCTTATCATGGGACTGTATGTGATTGCAAATATGCCATTAAATCGTTGGTTAAGGATGAAAATATACAATGACAGAATCTCAAATTGATTAGATGAAAGGGAGAAAAAGAAGTCAAAGAGTAGTTTGAAGAAACTGGAAAGCCCTCTGTAGATACTGAATGTGAAAAGAGAAATGATACAGAAGTGATACTGGACACCTAAGACAGCTTCAAAGATAATGACTACAAGATTCTATTCAGATGATTACAGAACTACGTGCAATGAGAATAAATGGATCAGAAAATAATTTCCCCAACTAAAAGAGGCCTGAAAATAGTGGCAGGTAGATCATGAGCTTTCAGTGCCTTACCAAGGCTCAGTCTTCCACCTATACTAGCAATCACTAGTATAATATAGTATAGTATGTCTCCTCCAACAGACTGCTCCCTCTGCCATCCCAAATCTTTGTTATCTTCAGTCTCTTTCTACTGACTATTTTCCAACTGCTACAACCATGCTCATGTCTCATCCTCAAAAATGCTCACTTGGTCCTTCCATCCCCTCTAAATAACAACCTATATTTCTTCTGTCCTTTGTGGCATTGAGCATAGTAGCTGGCACATAGTAGATGCGTAATCAGCGTCTATTGAGCTGATTCACAACTCAGAGATTGATTTTGATAATAGCAATGAAAAAAGCATTTTTTCAAGGAAATAGCGGCTTTCCCTGGCACATTCCCCAAGAAAGACGCATACCAAAAGTCACAGCACAGTTTTAAGTTATCAAAGCTTAAAACTGTACTCTGACTTTAGAAACCCTCTGTATTGACAGAAGGAGATATTGTGAAATGAAAATCACATGTTTGTATACAGTGTCATTTACATCCTCTAGAGGCATTCAGAATATGATTTGATTTGAAGTACACCTGAGGATGCTAGGAAAGGTGATTTGGAGGGGAGATGGAATGTCCTTAGGACTTTGGAACACTATTGCATAATAATGCCTGCAAATGCCTAGGTAGAGAAGTTTGTAATATTTAAGGAACAGAAAGATTGCAATGAAACTCATCTTAATTAAGTCTAAAGATGGAAAAGGGCAAAGCAGGCCAATATGATTAAGTGAGGATGTAAAGAGTCATATAAGTAATACACAGATGGCTTTTAAAAATAAGGCTGGTAGAAAAGAAAATTGGAAGATCTATAAAAAGCATAAGGAAGTTAAGATAATTAGAGGAACATGTAGATATACAGTACTAAACATTAGAATGCTAAGGATATTTTAACAATAAAAAGTTTCTCCAATAAATTTGCAAAATTAATTTGTTCAAGAAAAACACAGAAGTAATAAGGCACCAGCATTTTCACATCAACAAAGTTCACCCATTGGAAATCTTTAAACTCTCTGAATTGAGTGAAAAAGGGCACAATTTTATCTTTTCCCTTCACTTCAAATATTCCATTAGGTCATCAGATTCCCAGTGTCACACACAAGCCTCCAACAGCAATCTGCCAAGCACAGGGAATGATGTGGCCAACTCCTCCTCCTCCTAGGGTCAGATCTTTATCCAGCATCAATGTTTCTAGGGAAAAATTTCTGTACCCACAGTTAGCTGAGGGTGCAAAGATTGTGTGCACAACTAATTACAGCCCTGATTAGTTAATTACATCTAATTTTGAGGATGCAAGGGCCTAATTGCAGCCACAATTAGCTATTTGCAGGTGCAATTAGTTGTGAGTACAATTTTTGTATTTTTAATGCTACTTCTGCCTCCATCAATCATGGCCACAGTCCTTCCTCTTGCCTGTCCCTACCGTGAATGTGACTGAGGAGCTTTTCAAACTGGAATCCAATGGAACTGGAGAGCAGATATACTAAAGGATCCTTAGAACTCAAAGGGACCAGATACTCACCTAGGTCAAGCCAGTGATTTTACAGATAAGAAAATTGAGGCACAAAGAAAAGAAGAGATTCACAGCAAGTCACACAAGAATTAAGTAGCATCCCTTGGATTCCAATCCACATTCTTTGTACCATCACAACCCAGACCCCTCCAGGTCACTTCAAACTAAGTAGTCATGTATTTTTTACAGACCTGTTCTTTTTCACCTTTTTGTGTCAGGAACCTTTGTGGCTATCTGGTATAAACTATGAACCCCTTCCTATAATTATGTTTGATTTTTGTTTGTTTAATTCACAATTGAAAGAAATACTACAGTTCAGTTACATGTTCGAGGAAAAAAAAAGATGTCATCTTTTTCCTCCAAGTTCATAGATGCCCTGAAATCTGGCAATATACCCCCACGTTAATAGTTCCTATTGTAGACAGACCACTTGCTTTTTGTTCTCAATAATCGACTATGGGAGAGATATCGTGCTGTTTTTTTAAAGATACCACAAAGCTTTAAAACTTGGCTTGCTCCACATTATTGGAAGGCTGCTTAAAGCACACACAGTGTTTTGCATAATGAAAACCTTTATATCATTATGTACTTCTCTGGCGTTGATTGAGTATCTTGTGAACAAATATCTCTGAATTGAATAAAAAACAGGTTGATTTTTGGAAGAAATGAAGACTCATTCCAACTGGTCATATATGGAAGATGAATAAAACCAATCCGCTATGCTGCAAACATATACAGTAGCTAAGATATCCTCCAGAATAAATCTTTCATTGGGAACGTAAACAGGTGATAGGCAAAGATGCAGTATAAAGAATACTGGAGTAAGAATCCCACCCACCATTCTCGTGTTATTTCACCTTCCTTCCCTTCCCTTCCCATATTCTGCATTCCCATCAAGGTGGCTTCCTAGCTAACTATTCCCTATATATGATAGGCTATCTCTTGCCTCCACACTAATATACAGGTGGTTTCCTTTGTCTGAAATACATTGCCTCCTCACTTCTGCCTAAATGACTCTCCAGTTTCCTTAAAAGCAAAGCTCATGCCTCCTACATAAGGATTTTCCCAATCTCTCTTCCCCAGAGATTAGCATTCTCTCCCTGGATAAATTGCTTTGTATATATTTATCTGCATTCATATTTTACCCAATTCACTAACCTCAGGAGAATGCAGGCTCCTTGAAGATAGAGACTTTGGTTCTCAGTGTGTATATTCAGCCCTGAGCCCAGTGCCTGACATATAGGAGGCACTTAAGAAATGATTGTTGAATTCAATTCTTCAATGACATGGGATTCCTATTATTCAGCAAAAAACATTACCATGATGGAAACCATAGAGTCATCCAAGTAAACATTTGCCTTTCCCTTTGCGCTCCTCTCTATTGTAGATCTATTCCTCTGGCATTTACAAAATATGACAAACTTTATGGCCTTTCAAATAAAGCAGGTCAATTAGATACCTTCAGCTCTTCAACTTTATGACCTTATCAGCCAGTTTCACACTTTTTTTTAACAAACTCGTGTTAATTCACAACTATTTTCTGTTATTGAATTGACCTTTGGTTTTATAAACATCAGTAAACGAACCATTAAAATGTAATGAAAATTTGTAACTGCAATTCATCACGAGACTTATAGAGCCATTCTGGAGAGCCAAACATTATTAATCATCCTCCAAATCCAAATTTTCCACGACATCTCTACTGAAAGCAGAGAGACACTCAGCCCAGGATAGTAGATTTGAGATTTGTAGATTCTCAGAAAAAAAAAAAAAGCAAAACCTCACAATTATCAGATGTGGCTGCTGGAAAGTAAACAGGGCTGCCATTATCAGCTTAAGGTGGTTTTTACAAAGAAACTAGCCTTTCTCAGTTTGGGAACATGTGGCTCATATTATATCCAACTCAATAGTGGCTTTGGGTTGCCACAATCAAATAACTAAATGATATGATGGAATTTCATTATTATTTGGAGTCAAATTTAATCCAGCCACACAAATGAAAAGCTTACCTTTTGTTTCTTATACTGACACAGGAATATCCTATTCACGTCATTTGCCATATCCTAGTCCCATAACGTGTCAAACTTTTCAGCAACCAGAATGCTCCTCATCATTTCCGGTGCCCACTGGCACTATAACATCTAGAGGCTCAAAGAAAAAAAAGAAATGCATACATAAACATACACATATATGTATATTCAAAGCATTTATCAAGCATTTACTATATGTCAGACACTGATCTAAGGGCCAGGGTTACAAAAATAAGGAAGTAAGTCAAATTCTAGCCCCAGGAAGTTAACATTCCAATGGGCAAAGAAAACACATAAAGGAGAGCTATGAAGAGACCGTGTTTGGGGACCTGATAAGGAGATGTCCAGAAAGCAGCACAAGACACTAGATTTTTGCACAATAATGCAAAAGCTTACCTTGGTTCAAGGAAAAAGTAGGCAGGAGGGGCAGAATACAGGGATTTTGGCCAGAGGAGAGGAGACAGCAGAGTGATTTTTGATCAAAACTACTATATCTCAGAGATCTTGAATTCCCCAAATTCCCCTCAATGATTCTGTGAAAGGCAGCATGGCAGTCCAGCTACAGTCACATTCAGAGTCAAGAAGACCTATCTTAAGCCCTATTTCTCATCTAAACTGACTATGACCCCAGAGAAGTCACAAAGTCTCTCCAAGCCACTGGCATCAAACTTAATAAATAGATCATGGAGGGCAGCATATTGACTCAGAGAGAAAACCACAAACTAACAGTAACTATGTAGTACGGTATTTTAACTTATGTTGTCAATCACTTGATTACATTTGAATCCGGTTCAGGCTGCACCTGGGACTTTGGCAAGCTACTTTTGTGGCAAGTTTGGCATATCTGCTCTAGGCAATTGTCAAACACTATAAGATGATGACAAGTAGCTGACCCACATTAATAAATAATGTTAAATATGTGTGTACATATATGTATATGTGTATGCATGTGTATATACACAGTCATATACATACATAATTACATACATATGTTACATAAATATATATTTACTTTGTAAACTTCAAATACACATATTTAAAGTTTACAAAGTACTTTATACTTAGTATCAAGTTTCATCCTCCCAGTGAGGTAAGTACTATTACTATCCCTTTTTCACAGATGAGGAAACAGCCCGAAATAGGTTAAATGCCTTGCTCAGGATGCCAGTTAGGAAGACAGGACTCAAACTCAGATTTCTGAAGCCCAAATGCAGCATGCTATCCAACTCCCACAACTTAGAGCCTCTTACAACCATGAAATCACAAGTACACTCCATAGCCCTACAATCACAGCTTCCTGCCTTTCTACCATTCCCCTTTCACTCCTACAAAACATTCCAGTCCCTTGACTCTTTCACAGGCTCAGTGTTTGTCAGCTCCTTCCTGGCCTTCACTTACATTTCACAAATGACCAGTCATTAAAACTTTGCTCTCTATCACCTACCTCATCTTCAACCATGTCTGTTCAGTGTCCTAAAACTTCTGATTACAAGGGCATAAACTCCTCCAAGCACATCCAAAACAATACAAATGAAGGCAGAAGTTGGGGTCCAGGACCCAGTTTTGCTTGTCCCACAACACAGTCATTACTGCCAAGACTAAGACCTATGTAATTAAAATACAGCCCAATACACAAGACTGTTTAAAATGTATTTTTATTTTGAGTCAACATAGACTTTTCAACAATTACCCAAATAAACTTCCTTTCAAAGTACATTCCCCCAAAACACAGTTGGCTTACAGATTAACAGAAAGGAAAGCAGCAAGAGAAAATTATGCAATTATGCTAACTAGATCCATTACAATTTTATCTTATCTAATCTCAATTGGGCACTCACCACAACAAGGCAATCTCTTTTATTCATCTCTAATTGACTATCTCATTCCCCACAGAGGTCCTTCCAAATTTCCTCCCCTTCACTTTAATCTCCCACACCTCAGAGTTTAAGATCTCATTTCATCATTTACTGAGAAGACATTTCATTGGCTGAAAGCTCAGTCTTCTCTTCATTTTACATATCTTTGATATTATTCTTCATTCTTCCCTCCTCTATTCTGTAATGCTGTCTGATGAAGAGGTAACAATTGTCCTCATCAAGTCTAACCCATCTACCTGTGTCCTTCCTTGCTCCCATTTCTTCCAGTTTTCTCCAGGAAATTGTTCCATCCATTATCTCTTTGCTTTCTATTCTTTAATATCTTCCTTTCTACTGGTTCTTTCTATACTTTCTACAAACACACCCAATTCTCTCACATCTATGAAAACTCTCACTAGATCCTGACATCTTTTTAAAAATATTATCCCTTATCTCCCCTCTGTTGGTTGGTCAGAATTTTAGGACAAAAAACTGCCTATGGAGAGACGGAGGACAGAGAAGAAAAAGAATGGAAGAATATTATTAAGCAACTATAACGATTGCCTCTGCTTCCTCTCCATTCACTCACCTTTCAGCGTATTCCTGTATTGTTTATGATCTAATCACTCAGTTGAAACTGCTCTCATCACAGTTCCCAATAATTCCTTTGGTGAAAAATCTGATGGCCTTTTCTCAATATTCTCGATCTCTCTACAGTCATCCACACTACTGATCACTTTTTCTTGGACATTCTTCTCTCTAGGTTTTCATGACATTATTCTCTCCTGATTCTCCTCCTACTGGTCAGATTATTTCTCCTTAATCCCCTTTTTGAGTCAGGAGTCATATCCTTCTACCACAACATCAGAGTATTGCAATACTTTATCCTTATGCAGGCTACATTTCTCTCTCAAGATTCTATCTCTTGGTGACCTAGTCAGCTCTGAAGGATCCATAACACACAATTCCCCTCAGGCTCACTGCAATTCAGATAAATTTGACTTCTTGCTATTTGTTGTGTATTCTAATCTATCTTCTACCACCAGGACTTTTGCACTATCTTCTCACTCCTTTTCTTGGAATCTCTAGCTTCCTTCCAGGCTCAGCTCAAGCACTACATTCTACAGGAAGACTCTTCTGGTACCCAGCTTCTTGGACATTGTATCTGCCAATATATGTACACATTATATCCCTCATGTAGTCTCCACAGGAGTAGAGGCTACTTTAGTTTTGTCTTTGTATTTCCAATGCCTAGCACAATTCCTAGACTGTCATATTGTAGGTGCTTTGATACACACCCATCATTTGAATGACAACATGATACTAATATCAGTGTTGACTTTGTCCATACTGCTGAAGTAAATGAATATTTTCTGCATGTCTTCCAACCATTTATCCCAATACTACTAATCACTTTCCATTCTCCTACCTGAATAGGTCTTCCTGTTCATCTTATTTCTTGAAATCCTAGTCATCAGTCAAGGGTAGGTTCCAATGTCACTCCATCCTAGGCATTTGCCCAAGGGAAATCCTATACTCTCAGTCTTCTACAACAGCACCCTGTCTGGCAGATATTTGAGTTCACATTTCCATTGCTTGGTTATAAGAAGAGTTTTGTCCTTGATCTATCTCCCACTTTACTTTTCACACCATAAGCATTTAATAAATGTTGTTTAATGAAAGAATGAATGGCAAACTTTTCCAGGAAGCATCAAGGGTCCTTCTGATCACTTCTACATCACATCCAAACACCCATATATTTATGACATCTGAATGTCTGGCATCATAGAGACAAAACATCTGGATTATTGACTATATTTTCTCATCTGTGTATTTTTTCATCATGGAAATCCAGGAAAAGTATCAAAATTCTTTTAAAACCTTTCAGCCACTTGGGTATAAAGTTTGGCAGTTTCCAAGTCTGTTATATTAAGTCATATCCTATATATGAACACTGTTAAAAATTGTTATGAGTACATTGATCAAAACAAAGAAGATAAGTCATGTGATTCTTTCACAAATTGCATCCATAAAAATCTAAGAAATTAATGCAACATTTTTAAATTGCATTTTTCCATCTCCTATGACTCTTGGCACTCAGTTTCTCTAAAATCCTGGGCACATTTTGTGATATTTTCTTTTTATTGCTATGCTCAGATGGATTATGTATCAGCCATCAACAATCTGTTTATGAAAGAGGGAATACTCAGGGAATTGTCACTAAGATCTTCTCTACATCAATGCATACTAATGAACATTTGTGGTTCAATAAAACTGCTGGGGTCTTCAAAAGGAAATATTTGATAATATATTTATTTGTTGATTTTAAGAAGTCCTGTATTTACAGAGGATGGTGAAAGGAAGAGATAATCATATTGTTTATAATATACTCCCTAAATATTAAGAAGTAAAACACACATAAAAGAACAAGAATAAATGCAACAAACCCATACCATAATAATATGAAATATTATGATCCATTGGAAAAATAAAATGTTAGCAACTCTTCCCGTTTCAGAACATAAAATTCTTTGGTTTCTCTTTATTTACAAATGTATTTTTATTTATGACTGCTTAAACTCCACTTCACTGCATTTCCTTACATACCTATTCTTTGTCTCACAATTCATCCATAGGAAAATTTATAAGGCCAGCTCGTGATGTGAAAATTACAATAAATATCAGTCCTGGCTCCTGTGAGTGGGAGGAATTTTAAAACAGAGGCAGTCCTTCAAACAGCTACATGAGATGCTCTTGTCCTTATGACATGAACCTGGTTCTGCCCTCAATCAAGCTGTGACCTCACTTAATTTGATCTAAATCCCAGTTAATCCTTAACAAACACTGAAGCTTTCTATTTAAGGCTGGATGATTTGTTATGGATAGGTAATGAACATGTTAAGTTCTGAGACATTTCATACCTGGCCCCATGACCAGACTAAGCAGCTTGTTCCTGACCTGGCTAGAGAAACTCATTTATGACTGATTATCTAATGCAGTTGATTTCATTCACTGTGAGTCCTAAATAAATTAGTAAATATCCCCCAAAGAAGCACAAAACCATATTCTGTTCTTGGCTTTGTTTTGAATCTTAAAGTTATAAAACAGATATTAATGCATTTCTATTTTCTTTTTATTCTAGCTGGGGAATTCATATGCTTTCATGACTATCCCACTTGCATATTTAAAGACAAACCACTGAAATATGTAGAATTCAGCTGCTTTTAAATACAAGCCACATCAACATTTGCCTAATATATTGGCTACTTGGATCAGCATAACTTCCAGCTCATTGCATACCTGCTCTGCAACAGGCTCCTACCCAGATCTAGGTTCTTGTTCAGAATAGCCCACATCAAGAAAAAGAAATCTGTAACTTTGGTAACCCATGACCTGACAGCCCATGGTCCACTGTCTGACACATCTATTATCTCCTTAAGGTCAACATCCTTTCTGATGATACAAATCATAATACCGTCATGTCTGTCCATCTTCTGAGATACTTGGTGACCATGTTTCCCAGTGAAACTCATTCAGGATCTCCACCTGAAGTGCTAAGGGTCTTGAGTGTTTTTGACTTTGTGGGGATTCTAACAGAACACAAAGGCAGTTATCAGTTATCTCTTGCTTCTGTCACATGACTCTTGCACATCCTTTTCCAGCATACATTTCTCTCACGATATCTTTTATGCAGCTACTCTTGTGCAATTCCTTATTAGTACTGTAATCAATCATGCCCATTTTGTCCTACTCCACTGTCCTTTGGATTTTGAGGATCCTCCACATCAATGCGGTGGAGATGGGAACAATCCAAGACTCACAATCCCAGAGCATTACCATAAAATTACTGGCCTCAAAATGATGGCCCTCTGCTTTAGGGAGAGGTTTAGGGTCATTTAAAGCATTCCACCATTTCTCAAAGTTCATCTAAGCTGCTCTTCTATTCAATTCTGAGCTCAGCTTTTTTCCAATTTGCAGTATCTGTCCATGATACATCTGAATAGACCATCTCTATGAATTTTCCATCTATTTATATAACATGGTCTTGTAGTGGACTGCCTGATCACTTTGGCAAGTCTTTTTTTTTTATCTCCACCCTTAATTGTTTTTAGCTTTGCACTTGTCCTGTGAGTAATCCTCTGGCTTGTTGTGATCCTGAGATCCGATCCTGGGATCCAATCCTAGTGAATTCCTTGGCTATTGTTATCCTGCTTGGATCTAGGGCTCTAATTTCTTCCATCATTTTATGCTTCTTCTTCCTCACCCACACACACTAAGCCACATTTTATATAACTCATTTAAGACCTACTGTGATTGAATTTAAATATGTGCGATATGATATGATGTCATTAGGCCTGAGGTACCCTTGGGGGAGAAGAATGACTATCAATTCTATTTATTTTCATGCTTGTTGAAATATGGAGCTTTCTTTCATTGACAACTTTGCTGGCAGAGTATTTTTTAAACTAATTAATTAATTAATTAATTAATTAATTTTTATTTTATTTTATTTGCAAAACATATGTATGGGTAATTTTTCAACATTAACCATTACATAGCTTTCTGTTACAGATTTCCCCCCCCCAACTCCCCACCCCTCCCCTAGATGGCAGGATATCCACTACGTGTTAATTATGTTAAAATATTTGGCAAATCGAATATATGTATACATATTTCCAAACTTATCATTGTTGTGCAAGAAAAATCGTATCTACACAGAAGACATATCAGATAAAGGAAACACAATGTAAGCAAACATCAATCAAAAGTATGAGAATGTTATGTTGTGGTCCACATTTCACATCTCTCTCTCTGGGTGTATATGGCTTTCTTCACTGAACAACTGGAAGTGGTTTGAAACATTTCATTGTTGAAGAGAGCCATGTCCATCAGAATTGATCGTCATATAGTATTGTTGTTGCCGTGTATAATGATCTCCTGGGGCAGAGTATTTTTTTTAACTACACTAACTATAAATTGGAACCACTTCTGATTGGCAGTTGCTCATCTTACTTTGTCTTCTGAAAAAAAATAATAGCACACACATAAAGCCTGTAATGGTTTATACAAAACGCTTTTTTAATATAGTAAATAATCTAATCCTCACAATGATACTGTGAGGTGAGTAATATAGATAATTTTATTATTTCTATTTTACAGGTAAAGAGTCCACAGCCTACAGCAGCAAAGACAACACTGGGTGCCCATGGTCACATACCTACTAAGGAGAGAGATGAGAAAAGCCACAAGACAGGAGACAAGAGATGAGACAAATTAA
This sequence comes from Myrmecobius fasciatus, assembly GCA_023553655.1. Taxonomy (NCBI): domain Eukaryota; kingdom Metazoa; phylum Chordata; class Mammalia; order Dasyuromorphia; family Myrmecobiidae; genus Myrmecobius; species Myrmecobius fasciatus. The sequence continues at coordinate 6,849 of JAJPUD010010670.1, read as the reverse complement.
GAGATGAAATGGGAAAAATGAGATGAGAGACAAGATGAGGTGTGGGAGATGAAATGAGATGCTAAAGATGAGACAAGATGTGAGAGATGAGATAAGATGAGATGCAAGAGCTGTGATGAGAAGGGAGAGCTGAGATGAGACGTGAGAGATGAGATGAGATAATGAGGCACTAGACAAGACACACAAGATGAGACACAAGGTGAGACACAAGATGAGACAAGACATAAGAAATGAGATGAGACGCAAGATGAAACATGAGATTAGATGCAAGAGAGACGAGAGACAAGACAAGACATGAAAGATGAGAAGAGACACGAGAGACAAAATGCAATAGATAGTATGAGATGAGACACATTACAAGATACAAGAGAGACTAGAAGAGACAAGAGACAAGATGGACAAGAGGAGAGACAAGATACAAGATACGAGATGAGATGATATGGGAGAGATGAGATGAGAGACAAGATGAGACATGAGAGATAGGACAATAATGAGTGATGAGATGAGACATGAAAAACAATACAAGATGTAAGAGATGAGACAAGAGATATGACATGAGAGATGTGCTGAGGGATGAGACACCCAACAAGATGTGAGAAATGATAGAAACGAGACAAAACATGAGAGACAAAATGAGACACTAGAGACAATATGAGAGAGACGAGACGTGAGAGACAAGAAGAGATGTGAAAGATGGAAAGAGATGAGACAAAATTTTAGAGACAAGATGAGACGTGAGATGAGACACGAGGAGAGACACGAGGAGAGACACGAGACAAGACACGATGTGAGAAACAACATGAGGTGTGAGAGACAGAGACATGAGAGACAAGGCAAGAGTGAGGGAAAAGATGACATATAAGAGATGAAATGAGACGTGAGAAACAAGATAAGATGTGAGAGACAAGATGAGAAGTCAGGTGAGATGGGACATGAGACAAGACAGAAGATGAGACACGAGAAGAGATGTGAGAGATGAAACAGAAACAAGATGAAATGAGATGTGAGAGACTAACGAGCTAAGACACAAGATGAGAAAGAACATAAGGCATGAGATGTGAGAGACAAGATGAGATGCGACATTAGATGAGACATGTAACAAGATATGCGATGTGACAGACAAGACAAGCCATGAGAGACAAGACAATAAATGAGATGAGATGCGATGAGACGTGAGAGATGAGACGCAAGAGATGAGACGAGACTTAAGAGATGAGACGAGAAGTGAGAGATAAAATGAGATGGGACATGAGATGAGACCTGTATCAAGATATGTGATATGAGAGAGAAGACGAGATGTTAGAGACAAGACAAAACATGAGATGAGACACAAGGTGAGACACGAGAGATGGACGCGATGTGAGAGATGAGACATGAGAGACGAGATGAAATGGGACATGAGATGAAACATGTAACAAGATATGCGATGTGAGAGACAAGATGAGATGTTAGAGACAAGACAAGACATGAGATGATTCACAAGGTGAGACATGAGAGAAGAGACACGATGTGAGAGACGAGACGTGAAAGACTTGATGAGATGGGACATGAGATGAGACATGTAACAAGATATGCGATGTGATGAGATGTTAGAGACAAGACAAGACATGAGATGAGACACAAGGTGAGATGTGAGATGAGACGAGACATGAGAGACAAGATGAGGTGTGAGAAACAAGACAAAACATGAGAGATGAAATGAGATGTGAGACATGAAATGAGATGTGAAAGACAAGACGATACGTGAAAGACAAGACAAGACACAAGATCAGACATGAAAGAGGAGAGTCAAGACAAGGCGAGATGAGGTACCAGAGATAAGAAAAGAGGAGAGATAAAATCTAATGCAATAAGCAACAAGAGAAGATGAGATGCAAGAGAAGAGACAAGAAATGACATCTCATCTCTCATGTATCTCATCTCATCAATCATGTCTTTTCTCATCATATCTCTCTTTTTGTTCTTGTCTTTCATCTCTCATGTCTCGGTATCATCTCATCTCTCATCTTTTTAGGATGCAGAATTCTCAATGTTTTTCCCATCACACTTTGCTGCCTCATATTACTGAAAAATAAATGTAATCAATCTGAGTTTTAGAAAGGCAATCTGTTTGCCTTTTATCGTTAATATCAATACTCTTCTATTTTTGTTAAAATATTCTTTAGGTCTGCCTTTTCCCACTCAAAATAGTTTAACAACCATTTATTCAATCTCTCTGTGTGTGTGTGTGTGTGTGTGTGTGTGTGTGTATTCCTGAGCCCTCTTGCTAGAAGTGCCACAAAGTTTAGATAAGACACACTTCCTTCCTTGGAGGAGGACACCATCTAGGCAATAGGGCATGAACAGAGAGGTCTCCGATATACAAAAGTATATAATAACTGCCCCGAAGATATGTTCAAATGTGCTTTCTGAGTGCTGAAAGGCCTGATATAATCAGGAAGTGCCTGGGTTGTTCCAGATAAGAAGAATCACACAAGGTTTATGAAGGACAGCACATTTTAAGTTGCTTCTTAAGAAAGGAGGGCAGAAAAATCCAACAGATAAAGAGGAGGGAAGGAATTCCAAGCATGTAGAATAGGGGGACAAAAGCACAAGAGCAGAGGAGGAACAGCAGGATGGAGTATCCAAGATGAGACCATTTTGTCAGGTGGGGAGAAGGCTATAGACTACTATAAAATTTTTTAAAGTTACAAATGTGAAATCCTTGGCATAGGAAAGTATTAGTAAAAAATACCCCCTCTACTAGGGCAAAGATGTACCAGCTCTACAATTTAGAGTTTTAGTGAGTTGACCTAGAGAATGAGAGAAAAATGATTTGCTCAGGTTACACAGCCAGTATGACCCAGCCAGAGGAGAAACTTTTTTTCACTGATTCCAAACTTACTATGCACTTCTTCACAACTGCCTCTCAGTATGAGTTACTTTGAATACGAAAGGATCTGGGATGACAACAATTTTAAATGTTCCCTCCAATGATGCAGATCCTTAGACATATATGGTCACTCAACCTGTTCAAACCAAAATTGTTCCAGAAAATCCACCCAACCTGCTTGGAGCCTTCCACAATTTCTCCTGATATCATGAAAATATAAGCAAAACATTTGGGCTACTACCTGGCATCCACTGTCCTCTTAGTGTATGAAAAGTCACTTAATCTTTATTGATCTTACTTTCCTTATATGACAAATGGAGATAAGAACAGCATCTGCCTCACAGAGTGGTTGTTAGGATCAAAAGAGAAAATATTACAAAAGCATCTAGCCCAGTGCCCAGCACATTTTAAGTATCATATAAATGCTACCTATTATTATTATCACACATCTCCTTTTTTATGTAAAAATAGGTGCTTTCTTAATTTTATTTTTTAATTAAAGCTTTTTATTTGTATAACATATGTATGGGTAGGTCCCCAGCATTGATCTTTGCAAAGTTTTCCATGACAAATTTTACCCCCAGTCCCCTCCTCTCTCCTAGATGGCAGGAAGTCCACTACATGTTAATAATGATAAGATACTTGACAAGTTGTTTTGCAAGAAAAATGCTATCTACAAGAAAAAAAAAATCAGAGAAAGGCAACACAGTGCAAGCAATAGAGAGCATGAAAATGTTATGTTGTGGTCCATATTTCATTTCCCTCTCCCTGGGTATATATGGTTTTCTTCAGTGAACAATTGGAACTGGTTTGAGAAAATTCTTTGTTGCAGAGAGCCATGTCCATCAGAATTGATCATCATGTAATACTGTTGTTGCTGTGTATAATGATCTCCTGGTTCTGCTCGTTTCACTCAGCATCAGTTCATGCAAGTCTCTCCAGGCCTCTCGGGAATCATCCTGCTGGTCGTTTCTTACAGAGCAATAATATTCCATAACATTCATATACCATAATTTATTCAGCCACTCTCCAAATGTTGGGCATCCATTCAGTTTCCAGTTTCTAGCCACTACAAAAAGGGCTGCCACAAACATTCTTGCACACGTGGGTCCCTTTCCCTCCTCTAAGAACTTTTTCGGATATAGGCCCAATAGAAACACTGCTGGGTCAAAGGGTATGCAAAGTTTGATAACTTTTTGAGCATAGCTCCAAATTACTCTCCAGAATGAATGGATCCATTCACAGTTCCACAAACAAAGTATTAGTGTCGCAGCTTTCCTATATCCCCTCCAGCATTCATCGTTATCTTTTCCTGTCATTTTAGCCAATCTGACAGGGGTGTAGTGGTACCTCAGAGTTGTCTTAATTTGCATTTCTCTGATCAATAGTGATTTGGAGCAACTTTTCATATGACTAGAGATGGTTTTAATTTCTTCATCTGAAAACTGTCTGTTCATATCCTTTGACCCCTTATCTACTGAAGAGTGGCTTGAATTCTTATATATGAGACAATTCTCTATATATTTTAGAAATGAGGCCTTTATCAGAACCATTAAATGTAAAGATGATTTCCCAATTTGATGCTTCCCTCCTAATCTGGTTTGCATTAGTTTTATTTGTACAGAAACTTTTTAACTTAAAATAGTAGAAATTATCAATCTGGTGTTCAATTAGGAGTTCCAGATCTTCTTTGGACATAAATTTATTCCATCTCCACAGGTCTGAGAGGTAAACTATATTACATTCCTCTAATTTGCTTACAATATCACTCTTTATATCTAGATCATTAACCCATTTAGATCTTATCTTGGTATGTGGTGTTAGGTGTGGGTCAAGCCCTAATTTCTTCCACACTAGTTTCCAATTTTCCCAGCAGTTTTTGCTGAATAGTGAGTACTTATCCCAAAAGCTGGGGTCTTAGGGTTTATCAAACACTAAATTGTAAAAGTTATTGCCTAGATTGTCATGATACCCTATCCTATTCCACTGATCGAGTGCTCTATTTCTTAGCCAGTAACAAATGGTTTTGATGACCGCTGCTCTATAATATAGTTTTGGATCTGGTACAGCAAGGCCAACTTCTTTTGCCCTTTTTTCATTAATCCCCTTGAAATCACTGACCTTTTGTTCTTCCAAATGCACTTTGCTACTATTTTTTCTAGATCTGTAAAATAATTTCTTGGGAGTTTGATTGGTATGGCACTAGTAAGTAGATTAGTTTGGGTAGTATTGTCATTTTTATTATATTCGCTCTGCCTACCCAGGAGCACTTAATGTTTTTCCAATTGATTAGGTCTGATTTTATTTCTGTGGAAAGTGTTTTGTAGTTTAGTTCGTATAGTTTCTGACTTTTCCTTGGCAGATAGATTCCCAAATATTTTATACTATCATCCGTTATTTGGAATGGAATTTCTTTTTGTATCTCTTGCTGCTGAATTTTGTTGGTAATATATAAAAATGCTAATGATTTATGTGGATTAATTTTGAATCCTGCAACTTTGCTAAAGTTGTGAATTGTTTCTAGTAGGTATTTGGTTGAGTCTCTAGGGTTCTCTAAGTATACCATCATGTCATCTGTAAAGAGTGATGACTTGGTTTCCTCATTACCTACTCTAATTCCTTTAATCTCTTTTTCTTCTCTTATTGCTAAAGCTAACATTTCTAATAAAATATACCTTGTATTAGGTATATTGTATTATTTCTAATACAATATACCTAATACAATAAGCTTTGTTTCACTCCTGATCTTATTGGGAATGGTTTTAGTTTGTCTCCATTACATATGATGTTTACTGATGGTTTTAAATAGATACTACTGATAATTTTAAGGAAAACCCCATTTATTCCTATACTCTCTAGTGTGTTTAATAGGAATGGGTGTTGGATTTTATTGGATGCTTTTTCTGCATCTACTGAGATAATCATATGGTTTTTGTTAGTTTGGTTATTAATATAATTAATTGTGCTGATAGTTTTCCTAATATTGAACCAGGCCTACATTCCTGTTATAAATCCTACTTGGTCATAGTGTACCATCCTGGAGATGACTTTCTGTAATCTCATTGATAATATCTTATTTAAAATTTTTGCATCAATATTCATTAGGGAAATGGCTCTATAATTTTCTTTCTCTGTTTTCACCCTACCTGGTTTAGCTATCAGCACCATATCTGTCTCATAGAAGGAATTTGGCAGTATACCTTCTGTCCCTATTTTCTCAAATAGTTTGCATAGTATTGGAATTAATTGTTCTTTGAATGTTTGGTAGAATTCACATGCAAATCCGTCTGGCCCTGGAGATTTTTTCTTAGGGAGTTGGTGAATAGCCTGTTCTATTTCTTTTTCTAATATGGGTCTATTTAAATAATTTATTTCCTCTTCTGTTAACCTGGGCAATCTATATTTTTGTAGATATTCCTCCATTTCATTTAGATTATCAAACTTACTGGCATAAAGTTGGGCAAAGTAACTCCTAATTATTGCTCTAATTTCCTCTTCATTGGAGGAAAGTTCTCCCTTATCATTCTTGAGACTAACAATTTGATTTTCCTCTTTCCTTTTTCTTATCAAATTAACTAAAGGCTTATCTATTTTGTTGGTTTTTTTGTAGAACCAACTCTTAGTTTTATTTATTAATTCAATAGTTTTCTTATTTTCAATTTTATTAATTTCTCCTTTTATTTTTAGAATTTCCAATTTGGTATTTAATTGAGGGTTTTTAATTTGTTCTTTTTCTAGTTTTTTTTTCAATAATAAGCCCAATTCATTGATCTTTTCTTTCTCTATTTTATGCAAGTAAGCATCTAGAGATATAAAATTGCCCCTTATAACCGTTTTAGCCGTATCCCACAAATTTTGGTATGTTGTCTCCTTATTGTCATTCTCCTGGATGAAATTATTGATTGTGTCTATTATTTGCTCTTTCACCCATTCATTCTTCAGGATTACATTATTTAATTTCCAATTAACTTTTGGTT
>JAJPUD010010669.1:32477-60030 GCA_023553655.1 Myrmecobius fasciatus | reverse complement strand
TTTTTTTTAACCTTTCTGGAGGGCTAAACACTCAATTCCTCCCAAAGGGATCTTCCTAAAAGCTCAGGTCCTACCTGAGGAGCTTGACACCTTCCCAGCACCTCCATTTTCTATCAATTGCTCTGGCTTTGACTCCATCCAGTAATCCCATACTGCTTACCCTCAGACCCCATTCCCTTTTCAGCTTCTTTTAATGTGTTGTCTTCTCCCTTTAGAGTAAAAGCTCCTTGTGGAAAGGGTCTGCTTCCTTTTCTAATTTGCCTCCCCAGAGTTTAGCACAGCTTCTGGCAAAGAAAACATTTGAAATTGAACTATTGGCTGACATTGGGAAAATGGTTACCTTTTTAGCCGTAGCCAAAGTCAGCAGGATTTTCAGAAACATTCACTTATTGCTATTTCCTTTTTTCGGTTGGTTTCCTCCTTCATTATTTTTTCTCCTCAGTAAAACTGAGCTATCTGCTAACTATAACTTACCATGTTGCCAAATCATTATCTGGACACTGTGCATGTTTCTTATCAGGCCAGTAACTTAAGAGACACAAATGGATTTATTTTCAGGGTATTGCTGGATTGAAGTGGGGCATGGAAATGATATTTGTCATTCCTCCATTTTCTTGACAGGCTATTTAAAAGCAAATTGTAGTGAAGTTCCCCAGTCATGCAATCTTCACCCCCATCCCACCCTCAGCCCCATCCTCCCCAAAGTATGAGTAATAACTTGGAGGGACACTCTTAGGATTTAGATGTGTCTGTTTAATTCTGTATTTTCAACTGCTAGCTCCCAAGATTGCTCATAAAATTGGGATCTGACCTTTGTTTGAAATGGTTTCAGACATACTATTTATTACAAGATTAGTTTTTTTCTTGCCTCTTTCTGCATTATCCTTTTTAGCACAGTATAAGGAAGGAGAAACATATCCAAAGAACTGATTTTGAGCCTGAGCTATTGACATTAGGACCCACAGTAAGTGAGTGAACATATCTAAGCCTCTATGGGCTCATCTGTAAAGTGAGAGTAAGAGTGTCTGACCTCCTGATCTACCTTGCTTTTATAGAATATGAGCTCACTGAAGACAGGGATAATCACTTTTTTTGTCTTTGCATTCCTAAAATTCAACAAAGTAACAGATTTCGGGGGATAGGTGAATATTTACTGAATATTATATTCATAAGGCTGCAATAAATGCAATATGTAAATGATTGTCTTATAAATATGAGAAATTTTTTAAAAATAATTTTGCTGCTCCTTTGCTATTAGTATCCTTATTATTAACACATAGTTGCTGTCTCTTAAGAGCCATTATATTGTTTTTTATAGCATCTGGAACATATTATGAACCCAATGTTATGGCTGGTTTATTGGTTATTGATTGGTGATTAAGGATCTCTTCTATCCTAAAGAATGTAAAATTCAGAGATATAAGTTTGTTAGGATTTGCTGTCCTATAACATCATTTGGAGAATATTTGGAGAAAAGATGGGTCTCCTTGTCACTCATTTAGGATGGTTGAAAGCACAAAGGACTTTTCTAGTTTTTATCCTATTAACCCTGCACCCTTTTCATTCTGGAATCAAGTCAATGCTTCTCTCTGATGCCTGGAACAACTAAAAAAAGTAAAGTTTGAAAATCATCATAACTTATATTTGTATAATTTTGTTTCTCAAATAATCAGCGCCCAGATGCTGTCCACTATGTTTGCCTTTTTGTTTTCTGAATTTCTTAGCATGAATCTATCTTGACGTTTTTATTTTTCTACTTTATTACCTCCTTATTTCTGATTTTTGAGAGGAAATGTGGTAGAGTGAGTTGAGCACTGACTTTGGAATTTGGGAGACTGGAATTCAGATTATATCTCAAACACTTGCCATTTATTTCTTTAATTCATTTTATAGATGAGGAAACTGAGGCAAACAGGATTAAGTGACTTGCTAAGGGTCATATAACTAGTATTTCTTTAAGTATAAGATTTGAACTTAGGAAGATGCGTCTTCCTGACTGTAGCCTGGTACTCTATCTCCTGTGCCACCTAAATGACCTTCCATTTATTACTAGTAAGTTTTATTTCATTAGTTGGTCATTGAATCTGTAAACATTTATTAAGTTCTTACTGTGTACCAGACAGTGTGCTAAGCAACTTTTATAAGTTCATTGTTACATCCTGTTGATCCGTGGAAATCTTTGTTTGCATAAGTTTCCATTTTCTTAATTAATCCTAGTATTTTGCTAGAAATCAATGATAAACTCACCAACCTACAGCTTGTATAACCTGCCTCCTTCCCCTCCTTTTTTTCCCTGCAGAGTTAAAGTTAAATGAAAACTGAGGTAACAGTCCATGAGGTCCCAATTTCTGTTCCAATATATGACATTTCTGACAGGTCTTGGAAAAACAAAATAAAATAAGCAGAACTCCCCTGTTATTACTTGTTGCATTTCATGATGGGATCAAGAGAGTACCTGACTATAATAGCTGCTACCTGAGGATCTGCCTTGGGAAGGAGACTCTGGTCTTTCTCCAAAGCTTTTTATTTTCCGAGTTCCAGAAAATAATACATCTCTTAGAATGAGCAGCTTCTCAGCCATGCTGTACAGTGATTTCAAGAATATTATTGATATGTTTCCATATTCTACAATGAATTAGACATGTTTATGAATCTGTCTATAAATAAGGGATCTGGCTTTATTTGTATGTATACCTACATGTTCATGTGCACATGTATATACATATGTTTTATATAAATATACATATATATATATACATATATATATATCCGTTGCTTTTATTTTCTTCATTTTTTTGATTTTTTATTTATAAAATAAGACAAGTATTTCTATAACATGCTACAGTAAAAAAAGATAATTGCACATGAAATTGCGAATTCACTGTACAACTTGCTATTCATTTTAAATCCACAACACATTATCATGTAAATTTCCTTTCTCCTCCTTTTTTTTTCCTTCCCTCTTCCTACCTGTCCTCAGAAATGCCTACATGTAAACACAAATAAAATATATCTTCATTTCTGAATACCTCTTTCTTTCCCCCACCCAAGAGCTATTCCTTATAGCACAAAAAGACTAGTAAAATAAGAAAGGAAAGCATATTAATATAATTAACAAAAACATCAATCAAATTTGGCAATATATGCAACATTTTGCACTTAAAATCTTCCACTTCTGTAAAGAAGATAGAGTAGTATGTTTTTTTCAACCCTTTTCTGGGTCAAGTTTGGTCATTATAACAATACTGATTTAGTTTTATTATTTTCCCCATTACTTTGGTAGAGTAATATTATTCTGCTCACTTCATTTTTCAATAATTCATATTTATCATCAAATTTCTATGAATGTATCCTATTTAATATTTCTTATGGTAACATAATGATATATTACATTCACATAACATAATTTGTTTGATTGTTTCTCAATTAATGGGCATCTCTCTCTTTTTTTCCTATTTCTTTACTACTACAAGCATTACTGCTAAGGATACACATGAAGGTATTCTTTCTGTTGTTTCCTTCATCCACATCCACATTTTTAATTATTTTTATTCCATAAATTCTTAGGCAGTCTGGTAAATCCTATGGACCACTTCTCAAATTGATATTCATTGCCTACATTCATAATTACAGAAAATAGACATTCTAGTAATTATAGAAAATAGATACATTTTCCCATTCAATTTAATGAAACACCATATCCTGAAATCTGTCTATTGAGACAGTGGGGGATCTGTAGAGTACACTAAAAGCAACTTTGGAGCAGTATCTCCATGTCAAAAAATATGGACTTTACTGCCATTTTCTTAGCCTACATCCAAATTACATATCAGAATGTTGGGACCAGCAGAGCAATTTGTGGCTCTATAAGCAGTGTCTTGTCTTGCTTGTCTTGCTGGATCCTCTCCATTACTGACTATTCCCAACTTCTCTCATCTTGCCAACTTACTGGGTGTGAGATGATATCTTTCAGTGTTGTTTTGATTTTCATTTTAAAAGAATATTTAGTGACTTGGAGCAATCTTTTATGTGATTATTAATAGTCTCCATTTCTTTTGAGACTCCTTCAGTCACTTAGTCTTTAACTTTTCCTTACTATTACTTGCTGGGGATCTCTTTGGGAAAAGGGTGATGGGAAATGTGATCCAAGGTCAGTTTTCAATCATGACACTTGGCTTTGCACTATTGGTTTAAAATCCTTTTTTTTCTACAGTTCAGAGGATAAAATAACAAAACATTTATTCTGGGGAAATGTTGGAATGTCTGGATGCTGCCACTTAGAAAAGCAATCATTTCTTTTGTGAACACTTGATTTGGGGGGAGACGGAGAAGGCATATGAAAGTGGATTTATCTTATTTAGAAAAAATATAAACAGAAATGGAGATCACATTGGATTTCAGCAATTAAAATTACATTCTCCTTCTTTGCTCTTCTTCTTCCAAACCCCATGGAAGTAAAAGCAAGGGAAACTTGGCAGTGGAGTATTAAAAGAAGTTGCTATTTATAATTAAGGGAACCTATGTTCAAAACCCAGTTCTACCATTTACCAAACTTATCTGGGCCCCTATTTCTTTCTTTCTTTCTCTTTCTTTTTTTTGCGGAGGCAATTGGGGTTCAGTGACTTGTCCAGGGTCACACAACTAGTAAGTGTTAAATGTCTGAGGCCAGATTTGAACCACCAGCTGCCTCTATTTCTTTATCTGAAAATTTGAAGTCTTGACTAAGTGACCTCTATCATCTCCTCCTGGTTTAACATTCTATGATTCAGTGTATATCATAATCACATAAAGTAGTTGACACATCATCTGAGTGTGACAGTATATGTAATATTCCTTACTCATAGTCCCTCATTTCCCTCATCTCTGCAAAAAAAGATGAAAGTATTCTTTCCAATTCTTCTGTCTAGAGCCAAGTTTGATAGTGATAATTATGTTTAAGAACTAGAAAAATGTGAATTCAGACCCTAGCTTTGAAATTTACTACCTGTGTGGTGTGAGCCACATCTCTTTGAAACTTATTTCTTCATCTCTAAAATATAGACCCATCTCATAGGATAGTCATGAAGATCAGATGAGAAAATTTACATGAAATACATTTATAATAAACAAATCCATCAATATGTATCCATTAACCCCCTGCTATGTACCAGGCATCATACTAAGTCCTAAGGATCCCCATTCAAAAGTAAATGACTTTAATTTTACTATGGCCATAGAACAAAAACTGGAAAATGGCAGCCAAGGAGGGAAACATTTATTTGGGCAATTATATCAATTATGAGTAGAGCCATATAAGATTGTCAGATCTTTCTTCCTATTACCAAGGCATATTGATTTGATTTTTTTCCTAAATAAGAGACAGGAAAATGGAGTGGAATGAGCCAGAGAAGCAGGGGGATACAGTAGTCTAGATGGCAAAGTGTCTACACTGATTATACCATGTTATCCTGCTAGATGACTAGTTCATATTTTACATTTTCATATATAAGATCATATATAAAGGGCTAAAGTGAGAATGGACTCATTCACTTTGGAATGATTATATTCTATAGTCTAATCATTTTAAATAATAACAAAAAATTGCAACCATGTTGCAAGAGATTTTAAATTCTGATTCAGGGAATATGAACTTTATCTCATAGGGAATGGTTAGTAGAACATGTTATTGAAAATTAACACCTGGCTCAACAGGAAGAATGAAGATTATCCCATCTAAGATCTGTTAGAGAAGGATTTATTTTCCTAGGCTATCAATATATCTTCTCATCGATTCAAGTGAAATCAATAGGAAGCTTCTTTCAATGTTCATTTGTAAAATGATTTTCATCTCCCCATAGTCATGAAGGAACAATAAATGTTACTCAGCCATGTAAACTTTCAAAGGTAGCCTTTTAATTTCCAATATAGCATTTGAAGACCACCTGCCATGAAGTGTAAGCACAGGCTTTATTCTCCTACCATACTCAGGAAATTGGCTCAGAGATATTCTTCGGAGTTCCTCTGACCTGACCATGCTGTCTCAAAAAGAAAGGAGAATGCAGCCTCTATATCAGATGAAGATCCTTTCTTAATTGTTAGTCTGGAAACTTTTTTTCTTCCAAAAGGAATCACAAGCTGATGGGCTCTTAGGGCTCAGGGAACTGTAATAATAGCTAACATCTAGATAAGCACTTTACAGATATCACCTTATTTTATCCTTTCAATCCTGGGAAGTAGATGCTATTAGAAATAAAAAAAAAATTGGGGCAAATGATAGGTCAAAGCTGTAAGTCAGATTGCCACTCAATGTGTGAGGCAGTATCTGAACTCAGGTCTTCCCAGCTGGCAGTCCGGTGCTTTATCACTTGCTAGATCTGTCCCTCTAAATGCCATTTTGCCCAGATCCCTTGCTTTAGAGAGGAGGAGACTGTACATGAAGCAGAATGCCAAAGGCCATACAGTAAGTTGTTGGCAAAGACAGGACTCAAGTCCACATCCCTATGGAATTTTCAGTTGGACACCTCTGTACCATTTCTGACTCTTACTACTCATTGTGACTGTGGATGTGTCCCTTAAGCTCTGTAAGCCTCAGTTGCCTCATTTTTAAAATGGGTAGATTGGAATCAGTGTCTTGTGCTTTAGTCCTATGATCTCCCAATCCAAAGTCCATTGGCAGCTACATGGAAGGGTGGATAGAAAATTGAACCTGAATTCATGAAAGTCAAAATTCTAATCCTGTTTCAGGTGTTACCTGTATGACTACAATAATTAAGATATCAATATATTTAAATTATCTTTGCCTCAATTTTCTCATAGATAAAAATGGAATATAACAACACCACCCCTCTCAGTTTTGCTCTGGGGGATAAAAGAAACAATATTCATAAAACATTTTATAAGCCTTAAATTGCTATATATATGCTAACTCTTATTATTTTTAATTTTTAAAAATGTGAAACATGAGCTAATAGAAAATAAATGATCCCCTAGTCACTTTCTGTCATTGAGATGGGGCCTGCCAATTATCCATAAGATACAATTCAATTAAACAGTCCTTTATTAGGCCCCTGCTGTGCAGAACACTAACTGTTCTTAGTGGCTGGGAAGATACAAAGTGTAGCTAGGATGCTATCATTGCCTTCCTGGGGTTTATAATTGGTACAAAAGATTTAACTGTACACCAGTGTGTATATATATATATATATATATATATATATAGGATAAAAGCATGAGAAGGGTATATTAAATACAATGAGATCAAATATTAGCTACAACCATTCCAAGCTGAGCTAGTGGCATTTTAAGGATGATTAAATATCAGCAAGTGGAGATGAGTAAGAGATTGGGGTGAAGGGACACACAGGGAAAATAAGAATCCTAGGTAAGGGACAGAGGAAACATTAAGAGCTGTCCAATTTGGCTAGAGTTTAGGCTGAGTGAGGAAGGGGAAATATGGAGTCAAGAAAACTAGTTCTAACTAGCTGCCTACCCTTAATAGCCATATAATCTTTGGTAAATCACCCAATCCTCTGCTTGCTTCAGTTTTCTCAACTATTAAATGGGGACAATGATGATGTTGATGATGATACAAATAAGTAAAAGCCCTAAATTCTTGCTATGTGCAAGATCTTTTGGGGATGCCAAAAATTTGTGAAACATGGTCCTTAATCTTTGAAAGGTTTTTAAAGTATAGATTAGACGTATTTAGGAAGAAATAAGAACAGTGCAAATCAGTATGTGATGTTTGCCAGAAGTGGTATAACAAATGAGAAACAGAACATTTTTCCAAAGAAGAATAGAAAGCTTTTATCTAGAATGTTATGGATAGAGGAAATAGGAGCTGAGTGGGATGTATATCCATGCAGGAGGTAGTTAGATTAAGACTAGAATGTATTTTGGTGTCAGATTGTAGGGGTTCTTGAATGCAAGCTCTTGAAAGAGTTTGAACTTTATTAAATAGGCAATAGGAAGGGACTGAAGATTTTATACTAGGGAGTGGTGCAATGAATGTGGTATTTCAAGAAAGGACCGTCTGGAGTGGAGAAGCTGGAAGCAGGGATACCAACTTGGAACCAGTGGCAGCAACCCAGAAATAAGGCAATAAGGGATTTCACCTTATACAGTGCCAATGGGAAATTCAGGGAAAGGGTTGAGAGCCTTTGTGAAGGAAGAATCCTCATGAATGTGGGGTGCATGGAAAAGAAAGAGACCAAAAATGATTGAGTTTGAAACCCATTTGACTGAGAGAATATTTGTGTCATTGACAGAAACAGGGAAGTTAGGAGGAAGACATGGTTCAAGGGGGAATTAAAAACATCCTATTTTAAACATTCCAAGTTTGAGGTGACAACATGACATTTAAGTGTAAATGTTAAAAAGCTATTTGGAAATGTGGGACTGAAACTTGGACAAGGAGTCAGACCTAGAGATACCAATGTGAGAATCATCATAAAAAAGATAAAAGTTGAAGCTTTAATGTGGAGAAGGCCCCTAAGAGAGAAAAATAAAGTGAGAGAATAGTAAAGGCCAGGAATTAATCTTTGGAAGCATCCATGTTCTGGAGTTGGAAATAAAAGGAGACAAAGTAATAAACTAAGTGGTAGGAATGAACCTTGTCATGAAAATGCTGGGAGAAGAGGTCAGCAAAGACAAAAATTATGGGATGGGGGAAGAGTTGATATTTCAACGGATGGATGTTTAACTTTTAGAGAAGAATACTCAAGTAGAATAAAATAGCATTCAGTAAGTATTTGAAGAATTGTCTTGTAAAAGAGGGATCCAATTTGTTCTATTTGGCCCCACAAACAGATTCCCATTATAGGGAAGCTATAGAGAGGCAAATTTAAAACGGATGTTAGGAAAAACTAACAATTAGAGCTATCAAAAAGCAGAATAGACTGCTTTGTAAGTTGATTGGTTTCTTTTCTTTGGAAACCTTAAAACAGAAGTTAGATAACCTCTTTGGATATGTACAGATTTCGTTGATGTATGGGTTTCTGAAGAGGTCCTCTATGGTCCCTTTCAACATTCCTATTATGTGAAGTCCATAATCTTAATTATCCATGTGTATCTTCTGTCATATTATACACATAATTTCCTATCTGTACCATCTCATCCTATATGATTCTTATTCATGACCTCCTGAAAAGCTTCTGTTGGCACTTTTACTAATGTGCTGCAGGCCTTCCTGTTGATTCTCTTCCATTTTGTGGGTACATTCAAGTCCCCAAATTGTCCATTTATTATTACATCCTCATGATATGAAGTTCCCCTTTTTTTCCTAATTTACATGTTTGTTGTTGTTGTTTTTTTTTTCCCTGATGGGACCCTGTATTCCATTTCATTCATTCAATAAGCATTTGTTAAGTGTGTGTTACATGCTAGGTATTTGTGATACAAAGACTTACTTAAAAAAGAATACAAAAATACAAAGAATATATGATAAAAAAAATCATTGTTCTAGAAGAACTTTTATACTGTTTAGAAGAAGAGAAGTTGGAAGAACAATGTGTACAAAGTAAAATATAAACACACTCTATGTTAAGAAATGGCCAAGGGTACAACAATAGAAATTGATGAAATATGGGAAAACCTCTTGCAGGAATTGGTATATGAGCTAATTAATAGTTGGAGTTGATATTTAAAGGATGCTGAAGATTCAATGAAGTAGAAATGAAAAGGAAGTACATCGAAGGCATTGGTTAAGGTCTATATAAAGCATCATGATGAGAAATAAGATTTTATCTGTTTTTGTTTAGTCTATGCTTGTGAAATTGTTTTTGAACCCATGTGCAAAACTTTACATTTATTTATTTTATTTATTTATTTATTTATTTTTGCTGAGGCAATTTGGGTTAAGTGACTTGCCCAGGGTCACACAGCTAAGAAGTATTAAGTGTCTAAGACCAGATTTGAACTCAGGTCCTCCTGACTTCAGGCCTAGTGCTCTATCCACTGTACCACCTAGCTGCCCCTATATTTATTTGTAATGAATAACATTTCTCCTCCATTTCAAACTAGTGTTTTGCTATGTCAAGATTTTTCAAGTTTCTGACTGCCATATAGTATATTAGCTATCCTTCTTAGTTTTATGTCACTTACAGATCTGACAAACATGCAATCTATGATTTTATCAAGACATTGATAAAAAGTGTTAAACAGCACTGGACCAGGTACAGATGCAGGTAGACACTACAGAACTACTAATGTATTTGCTCATACTTATGTTATTGTTGGGTTGTGTATTTGTTGCTGTTGCTCAGTCATTTTCAGTCATGTCCAACTCTTTGTGATCCCATCTGGAGATATTGTCCTGTTTTTCCATTTCCTTCAAAACTACTAAGAATCTGAAGCCAGATTTGAACTCACAAAGTTCACGCTCCATTCCAGGCTCAGCATTCTATCTACTGGGTTGTATATACATGTCTTTATTTACATCTGATAACAATGAAAATAGATCATTGATCTATTTTGATAAACCTGGTTCTGTAGAGAGAAAAAAATGGATGCTATATGTCTAGAGCTTGAAAAAATATATTGAATATGTGGATGGGATGTAGGTAATTCTAGTTTACTTTTTATAATTGAGGTAACTAAGGTTCACATTTTCTCTGCCTTATCCTGTGGCATTTAACATTTTTATCCCTGACTTGATAAAGACATAGATGGCATGTTCATCACGTTTGTAGATACCATAAAGATAGGAGGAATAACTTGTATACTGCATCATAGTCAGAGGTCAAGCAGATCTTGACAAAATAGAGCACTGGGTTGAATTCAAGAAAATAAATTTTAATAGGGTCAAATATATATTCTAACATGAGTTTTAAAAACTTTATAATTACAGAATAATCAACAATTTATCTGAAAAACAAAAGATCTGTGGATTTTAGGGGACTATAAGGTCAAGATTAATCAGTAGGATAATGTGGCAGTCACAAAAAGCCAGTATGGTCTTGAGTTACGTGAAAAGGGACAAAGCATACAGAAATGAAATTAAGGGTTCCACTATATTCTTCCCTCATTGAATCACATAGATAGTAATGTAATCTGTTCTGAAAACTACAGTTTAATAAGGATGTTGATAAGCTGGAGAACATGCACAGAAGAGCAAGCAGGATGGTTAAGTGCATATAATGAGATCATTTGAAGAAACTGAGAACATTTACTGTGGAAAAATGAAGACCCATGGGGCACATGATCACTGTCTTCAAATATATAAAGAACTTTCATATGGATGGGAATTAAATTTGTTGTTCTAGTTGACTGGAGGGCAGAATCATAAGCAATGAGCAGAAGGTGCAAAAGCTTAATATTAGGAAAAGACTTCCCACCAAGTGGAAAGCCTTCCTTCCAAAAGCAAAAGCTGCTGCTTTGAATAGTGATATTGCTCACATTTTAAAGGTATTTAAAGAAGGGTTAGATGAGTTGTTGTTTGTCCTTTTTGTTTTTGTTTTTGCTGAGGCAATTGGGGTTAAGTGACTTGCCTAGGGTCACACAGCTAGGATGTGTTAAGTGTCTGAAGCCAGATTTGAACTCAGGTCCTCCTGACTTAAGGCACCAGTGCTCTATCCACTGTGCCACCTCACTGCCCCTATCCTTTGTTTTCTAAGAAGCCCAGAGATATCACAGGGTGATGCCTTGATTTACTCCTGAATCGAATTTGTGAGGCAGATAAATAAGAGGGATGTGATCATAGGGAATCCCTCTTTTGTATGGGTTGAACTAGAACCGAGGTTCTTAAACTGTGCTCCCAGTTTGACAATCTCATAGCTGAATATGGAGATTGTGGCATTATGATTTATTATCAGTAAATATTTGATTTGTATACCTATTTTATATACTTATAAACCCGCTGACACATAAAAATTTTTAGGCAAAAAAGGAGTCACTAGTAGAAAAAGTTTAAGAAATCCTGACCTGGATAATGACTGACCATTTCAGTTCATAAATCATATCATCCTATGATTACCTTTGAGACACAATTATTTCCTCCATGCCTTCCTTTCCTTTGTATTTATTATTACAAGAGTGATTTATGTCTCCCACTACCTGAAAGGGAGACATGTCACATTTCACATCTAACCCAGGATTTTTCAGTAGCTTTGTGTGTTGACGGATCTCTTGTATCCACCATTGATTTAAGCCCCTACTGATACTGTTCCTGAATTTTTAGATTCCAGGAGGCTCCATTCTATTTAATCTCTTAGTTAAATTAACTTGTGCAAAGAAATGTTTACTTCAACAGTATAATCAGAGTAAATATTCACATTTTTCTCTCCCATATCTACAGGTCATAAGCCCCCTCTATACCAGCTATGAAAAAAAGTGAAAAGATTAGGCTTTGTCCATTTTCTATATAGAGAGTAGCTGACACTTCAGGAGTAAAGATGAACCCGCCCTTTAATAACTACTATTAGTTCTCCCCGCTTCCAAGTACAAAAATTCTCCTGGGCTACCTTGTTAGTATTCCTGCTTTTCAGATCTTTCCCATTGATCTGCTTCAACATCATGCTTGCAATCCTGGACTCTAGGATCCTCAAGACTTGAATTTCAAGATCACAGATTCCATTCATTGTAACTAAAACTAAAAAGGACAAATGAAAAAGTCACATGACTTAGGGAAAGAGAGGAGGTGGTCTTGAGACCCCTGCCCAGTAAGTAAATAGTGCCATTCAGTAAATGAATGAGTCCTTCACCTCTAGTTGCCACGAAAAAGAAAGGCTATTTCTCTCTCAAATTGATTTGAAGATACAAGCAACTCTGAGTATACAACCAGTGGAAATAGAGTGCTTTCAAACACATGGTGGACCAGCATAGCCCAAGCCCAAACTTATGCCCATTATGCCTCCTGGAGGAGACAGATCCCTGCAATCCCATATGGATTTCTCCATCTTAGGTCATGTGGGCCTGAGTCTAACATCCATTACACTGCCCTTTAATATCTTGCATTTAGTCTCTAATTATTCATTCTCTAGCTATCATTTACAAATGGCAACTTTATCCTTTATCTGAATTGAATAAATAGTTCTTGATTATCTGTCTTAATTGTGACTTATCTAACAGAAATCACCTAATAAAAGACTTGGTAAAGCTGACAATTATGTTATTTTGATAATAAGAAACCCAAGTAATGGAGACTTCAAGTTATAGGATTTTAAAGTCAAAATGGGTCTTGGAGACTATGCAATTCATTTTACATAGGAACAAATAGAGATCCCAAGAGGAAGGAAAGGAAAGGGTATAATATATATATAAGCTTACACAGTGGCAGAACTATACTTAAACCAAGCAGCCTTTCCCACCCCCAACCCCAATTCCCAGGATACAGTGCAGATATCATTTCTGAAATATCCAACTGTTTAAGCAAGCAAAGCCTTTGTACTGGATGAGATTTGTGTACTGCCTGCAGTTTCTCCAGTAACCAAAAGTCGGCATCTTGGCCTTCCCACAGGACAATAAATACTCTTGTCAGTCATAGCTATCTGTCACTTTGGTCCATTTTGGGTGCCACATTTTCTTAAAGCATATATTTCTTAGCTCTGATTTGTTGGCTTTCCTCTGGTTTCTTGAAGAATCCTACCACCTTGTGGCAATATATTGTAATACCTGATTGAGAAAAATGGGAATCCTTGGGAACCACTAGAACATCAAAGAAGTCAAAAGTTAAGAAATTGGACTTCTCTAATTGTGTAAACTTCTGAAGAAGGGAATAGTGGTGGTGGTAGAAGGACAAAGTCATCTGAATAACCATACCTTGTGAGAAAAAGAAATTTTGTTATAATAGGAAGAAGAATGAAGAGAAAGTGAGTAGCCTTGAGTTCTAAGCTACCTCTAATCCTTGTTCATCAGTGAAACCTTCTATGTATTTGACCAAAATGGGGATAATTCTGCCTGCCTTAGTGGTCTACCAGGGATGCTGTGAAATTGCAGTATATAGCTTAATGGCTGCTTAGCAAATATGTAGAAAAGGAAGCAGCAATGATAGAAGGCTGGTATGGCACTCAGATAGTGAAGGCTACTAAGATCATAGGTTCAGAGTTCTAGAGTTAGAAGGACTTCATAGACAAAGTCCAGCCTGTGGATTCTGTGGATGGAGATGGAGATATTGAAGTCCAAGAAGGTTAGTGACTGACAGAAAGCATCATGCTGGTCTAAACATATTCATTTATTAGCAGGATTCATTGAGTGATGGATTTTGGTGCTAAAGAATTTCATTAAATCATTGGACAAAGCTTTAAAAACAGTCATTCAGTGATGTGAATTCAAACTAGATGGATGGTCAGACTCAAAAAGTATTCAGAGAGAGACAGAGAGGTAGAGACACAGACAGAGAGATATAGAGATAGAGAAACAGAGACAGAAAGAGACACAGTAGAAAAAGAAAGACAAAGAGAGATAGACAGAGACATGAAGACAGAGAGAGACACAGAGACACACAAAGACAGAGAAACAGAGAGATACAGAGACAGAAAAAGACACAGTAGAAAACAGAAAGACAGGAATACTGAGAAAGACAGAGAGATAGAGAGACAGAGACATGAAGACAGAGAGACACAGAGAGAGAGACATAGAGACAGAGACACACAGAGAAAGACAGAAAGAGAGAGACAGAGAGAGTGACAGAGAAACAGAGACAAAAAGAGGTACAGAAGAAAAAGAGAGACATACTGAGAAAGACAGAGAGATAGAGAGACAGAGACATGAAGTCAGAGATAAAGGCAGAGAGACACGTATAGAGACAGAGACACACAAAGAAAGACAGAAATAGAGACACACACAGAGACAGAGAAACAGAGAGACAGAGAAAAAAAAGACAGAAGAAAAAGAGATAGAGACATACTGAGAAAGAGAAACAAAGAGAGTTAGAGACAGACACAAGCAGACAGAGATAAAGACAGAGAGACACACAGAAAGACACAGAGATAGAGACAAAGAGATAGACAAACAGACACAGAAAGCTAGAGCCAGAGACACACAGAAACAGAAAGAGGGAAAGATACAGACACACAAGACAGAGACAGAATTAGAGATAGAGACAGAGACCAAAACAGAGACAGACAGAGGCACATTCATAGAGACAAATAGAGACAGAGGCCAGGGAGACATACACACAGATTGAGAGAGACAGAGAGAAGAAAGTCTAGTGATATATTGCATATGTTTGTACAATGGCCAGACTGAGACCCAGAAGCCATTCCACAGGTATTTAGCAAACCTTTACCAAAGCCCTCTGGCACGATGAGTTTTGGAAAGTTAAGTCGGCAGAGTACAAAGGCAGGCAGGTGCAATTAAGCTGACAGGATTTTGCCTGTTACCACAGAGTGGGTATCTAGCTCTTTAAAAACAAGCCAACTCAGTGCAAAGTGGTTCTTTCCAGGGGTTTGGCCAAGCGATAGATTTTTTTTTTGCCCAAACAAAAGCAAAAAATCTCCTAGAGAGAGACTGTGAATAGCTAATCAGTAAAATTATGAAATCACTCAGGTACACCTGGTTTTTGGGTGCTCTCTGGGAAAGACTGTGATGGCGATGGGAACGGAGGCTGCAGTCCCATTTTAATAAGACACAGAAAGCACAGGTGCAAACAGCAGGGGAAGTGCAGAGACAAACAACAAAGATGGGGACAGAGGAAACTGGACAAGGGGAAGGCCGGTAAAGGTGAGGAAGAAGATGGAGGGGAAGGGGGGGAGAAGCTCAGAGAATCACCCAACTAATCATGGATTGGGCAGCCTGGACCCGATGGAGGTGGAAGACAACTTGGGGGAGGCATACATTTGTGGTCTATTATATAGGAGTGTGGGGGAGAGACTAACAACATCTGTGGCACCTTGGGATTTGTTACCATACCCAAATCCTCTCAAAGTTGTCAGAAGATTAACATGTGTGTGTGATCTCAAAATTATCAGCGTCTTTTGGTGTGCTCCTGATCCTGTTGTAGATGTCTAGACCTTATCTGAGAGTTATCCGTCACAGGACCAAAAGTCTCTAGCCGCAAATCTTAGAAGGCTTTTCTGTGTTAGCACATAGTCTAAGGAGGTAAATCTTGCTTAATATATGGTCCTGTCTGCAAGTTGCACTTCTTTGATCTTCAAGATAATTTGTACCTGTCATCTAAGTTTCCCTTTGCAATCTTTTCCTGTTCTTGCCACTTTATCCTAGCTATTTATAAACTGATTACACTGACTAGATAGAGAGGATGTTAAGGAGAACCAGAACAAGACACAATTTTAAAACAGTCTGCTAAGGGGTGTGTTGGGTGAGGTGAATGTTAAGAGTATGAATATAAAAGATGTGTGAAATGGGAACCATGTGAAAGATGGTTTAGTCTAGTTTTGCTAGAAACCAAAAAACTTGTACCGAGAATCATTAAAGGAATGTTCCAAAGAAAGAATTGTCCATTTTCATGGTTCTCTTCAACAATGAGATGATTCAAACAAGTTCCAGTTATTCAGTGGTGAAGAAAGCCATATACATCCAAGCAGAGGCCTGTGGGATCTGAGTGTGGACCACAACTTAGCATTTTCACTCTTTCTGTTGTTGTGTGCTTGCATTTTGTTTTCTTTCTCAAGTTTTTATTTTTTTCTTGATCCAATTTTTCTTGTACAGCAAGATAACTGTATGCCTACGTATACATATATTGGATTTAGCATATATTTTAACATATTTAACATGTATTGGACTACCTGCCATCTAGGGGAGGGGATGGGGGAAAGGAGGGGATAATTTGGAACAGAAGGTTTTGCAAATTTGATAAATTACCCATGTATATGTTTGTCAATAAAAAGCTTTAATAAAAAAATTGTCCATTTGTACAAAACAAGCTTTATTACAAAAAGAGCTGTCCAAAAATGTCATGAAGTATGTGCAGAGATGGTGAGATCCTCATCAGTTTAGATCTTTATGCAAAGTTTTTTGGAAATCGCTTCAGGAGGACATTATGAAGGAAAGTTTGCCATAAGTATGGCTTGCAACAGAAATCCTCAAAGATCCTTCAAGCTGTGACATTCTAGATGCTATATGTAGTGTCAAAAGAGCTACAAGAGAAAGCCAGTAAAAGTGGCTCCCTGGAATCCAGAAGACTCTCATTATCTTTGTTATCCTGGTAGGTCAAATCTGGACATGGAGTGAGGACACTCTGGATTCCCATCCTCCCTCTAAAGCTTATTCTCCCTCTTACACTGGGTACTTGTTCTCTTTAAGCTTCGGGCCATTGTCTTAGATACTATAGAAAACATTTAATTATCATGGAAATGGAAATCCATATGGACATATATTATCGCCTCATGAAATTAGAAGTCACTTCTCTGATGGGATTGGGCACTTTTGATTATCATGTTTGTACTGCCCTCTGTCTAATATGGTACCTTGCTTATTACAAACACTTAAATATTTCTTGCTATTTTTTTCACAAAACTGCATCAAAGATGTCATATAAGCAATACCTGATCTGACCAAGAAAACATCGTATACAGTAACAGCAATATTTTAAGAAAAATTCTGAGGGAATAAGTCATTTTTACTAGTAGCATAAATACTCATAATGGATACATGAAAAAGATGCTATTTGCATCCAGAGAAATATTTGACAAATAGAAGTATGTTAGAATATTTTTACACATATAAATCTTTTGTGTCTAATAGTCATCATCTCTAAGATGGAGAAGGGGAGGGAAAGAAGAAAAAAAACTACATGATAACTTTAAAATATATTTAAAAGGAAGATAAAATTGTACATAATAGATATTCATGTGCAATCATATTTTATTATACTATGTTGCAGATATGCTTATTGTATACCACAAAGTAAAAATAAAATTTAAAAAAAATTCCTGAATGTTTGAGTAATCGCCGTAAGAGAATTCTTAGCCAGGGGAGATGAGGTGTAGGCTTTAAGGATTAAGAATGGAAAGGGGAAACTTCACAAACGCTAGAACATGAGTGATATTCTGGAACACTTGATACTTGACACTTACTAGCAGTGTAACCCTGGACAAGTCATTTAACTCCAAATGCTTTACAAATAAAGAAATAGATAATAAAATTTATCATGAACTTAAGGAAAGAAAAGGAAAAAAAAGATCAAAGAGATCACCTAATTTTCAGAATTATACATTTTAAGGCAGCAAACTGAGTCAATTATACAGTTGAATAGAAGTTTTTATTTAAAAGATGGTTTTTAAACTGCATCTTAAAGAAAAAGAGAAACTCTGAAGCAGAGATAAGGAGGAATGTGTTCCATAATTGTAAAGCATTATATTGGGAAAGGAAAAAATATACTGGCCAATGACAGTCTAATCATGGGTACATCCTCACTAAACCCTCCCCAATCCCCATCATCACACAAATAAGAAGCACAATATTTGTTTGCCAATTCTAATGTAGATATGGCTGTACTATAAATACTGTAGATATGTTTAAAAAACAAATGAACTCAGTGGTGTCCAGACTGGATAGGGAGCGGGACAACATTAGATTAAAATCACCTGCAAGTTGTAAGAGGGTAGCTAAGTGGCACAGTGGATAGAATATTGGGCCTGAAGTCAAGGAGACCTATTTTCCTGAATTAAAATCTGACCTCAGACACTTACTAGCTGTATGACGTTGGGGAAGTCACTTTACCCTGTCTCCCTCAGTTTCCTCATCTGTAAAATGAACTGAAGAAGGAAATGGAAAACTGTGCCAGTATCTTTGCCAAGAAAACTCTAAATGGGGTCACAAAAAGTTAGATATGGCAGAATAAACAACTGAACGACAAATTATGAGAAACCTGGGTGTAGCTGGGTGGGGAAAATAAGTCTTCTAATTACCAGAAATTTTCTACCCATCCTTATAAAAGGACATGTGGTTGACACTGTTTTTAAGTCATTAAAGGTAAAAAGTGTTAAATGTGACACAAGTTTGATGAGGGCACTAGCTCACCTAAAAGCTCTAAGATGAAAAAAGAGTTTGAATTGAATTTCTTCTCCATTTCGGAAATTATACAAAAGGGATTGAAGACATTAAGAGAGAGGGAGGTTGGGGATGAAGAAGAAAAATGGGAAATGGGAGAAAGGGAGATTGAGATATGAAGGGAAGAATCAGGAAGAAGCAAAAAAGACAAGTAAGAAGATCTTTCTCCTTGACTAAAAATGTATTTTATTCAGAGTAGAGTTTAGATAGATCTCATGACTGACATTTCAAGATTAAATGGTCACACTGCACTACATAGTGTCGAATATTAATGGAATCAATGTCAAACAAATTTCATACTAATTCTAGCTGAATATAATACTTTCAGAACTTCAAGTGGAATTATGACATCTGTCAGTATCAGTCCACCCTTGCCAAAAGCCATTGGTGAAGCCCCAGAGAAATTTGACAAGCCATCTTCTGATTCTTTGTCCCTGGAGGAATTCCATGATTCAATACTGTTTTGAAAATAGATGTTTATTCTCAGTCTAATCAAATCCCTCAAAGAATTGTCCAAAAAGTTTTTCTCCTTTAACTTTGTTTTCTTTTTAAAGATTTTCCTTTCTAACACATCTCCAAATTTTAGAAACAACATTTTTTTCAATCTAACCTAAGGGAAGTTCTCCATTACTCTGAAATGTACTTTTTTATTTTGTTCAACACTGAAATGTGAACAGAATTCCTCCTTTTTTTAAATTGCATGAATTTTTCCACATATATATTTATGTGTTGATAAGACTAAAATAAATCCCAAGAAATATTGAATGATTCAAAAGCAGATTTAAAGTGAATAATATGTGTAACCATATATATACATAATTGGACATCTAGGTGGCACAGTGAATAGAGTACCAGGCTTGGAATTAAGAAGATCTGGATTCAAATGCTGCCTCTTTCACTCTCTGTGTGACCTGGAATAAGTCACTGCCTCAGTTTACGCATATTGGATCAGATGAGTGTTGAAGTTGTTTTCAGCTCTAAAGTTTGGATCCCATGAAATTAAATATGCATAGGCCTCTCAGGCAACTATTTTGCAATTAAATTTAGCTGAACTAGTAGGAAGGGACACTCATCTATAAGGCAATTTGTAGGGAGGGAGGGAGGGAGATTCACCTCAAAATTACAGGATTTAGAATTAGGAAGATCTGTGTTTGATTCTTACCTTAGACATTTGTCAGCTCTGTGATTCTGAACAAGTCATTTAACTTCTGTCAGCCTCAGCTCTCTCATCTGTAAAATGTGGGTAACAGCAGCCACTAAAGTTGTTGTGAGGATCGCATCATATATCATTTGTAAAAATCCTTTATATCCTTCAAAACCGTTATCTATAGCAGCATTTGAACTCAGGACTGGCTGACTGGGTCCAGCACTTTTTCCGGTCGGCTCTCTCGCTGTTTTCCATTGATAGGGAACTCACTTGCTCCTCAGTCAGAACATTCTACTGTGGAATGATTTTAACTATGAATAATTTTCTTGAATTGAACCAATATCTGCCTCGATGTTATGGCTGCTTCCTGTTCCTATCACCCTACCACTCTCCATAGCTTAAAGTCACAATTAACAATTGACAACCCTTCAAATATTTAAAGTCTGCTCTGCTGTGATTTCTCTTCTGAAGTCTAAAAATCCCTCATTTCTTTAGCACATTTTCAGAATAGGGGGAGGGAAGGGAGAAAAGGACGATCATTTAAAATATACTAACTTTTGTGCCTTTGAATGCTGATCCCCACATCAACCTTGGGAGGTAGATGCTGTTACCATCATCTCCATTTTTTAAAAGGAGTGAGACAGAAAGTGATTAAGCAACTTGCCCAGTCACACAGCTGGTAAGTATCTGAAGCCAGATTCAAAGTCAGGTCTTACTGATTTCCAGCCTGGCCCTGAATCCACCCTGCCACCAACTGTCTTAGATGTCACAATTTGGATTTGCACCCTCATCATCGTCCTGGGGATCTTCATGTATGCCTTCAAATTCGTCAGGATACTGGAAAAGTAACACTCAGGAGTAGAAGGAATATTCCAGACATAGTCCAATCATAACTTTCTTCATTCTGGATACTATGCCCTAACAACTTATCTCTGACACTTACTAGATTTGTGACTCTGGACAAGTCATTTAACCTGCTTGCCTCAGTTTCCTAATCTGTAAAATATGCTGGAGAAGGAAGCATTAAATTTTTTTTTCTGCCTATCACATCATAATTGATAGAACCCATATAAGCCAGACTCCAAGTGTTTCCTCCATTTTTTGTAAGAGCCTCCTCATTTTAAATAAGGACTTTATTATATGATTATGCTCAACAGTGTATTGCCTTGGTCAAAAATTTCATGTTAAGAGACTCTTGTATTTCCCAATAAATGTTGTGGGAATTACATCCATAAAAGAACATCTCTCTGAATTTCCAATTTCTCTTTTTTCACCTTCAATTCAAAAAGTCATTTCACAGACATCCTTTGGCTCCTGGTTTTTTGTCAAAAGCTGTAAAACAGATTCCAGAAGCTTAGAGGGTATGAAACATTTATGGGGGACAATCATAATGCTTTCTTTTACTGTTTCCCTTTTATCTCAAAAGTCAAACTTGGAAATTTATTTTCATCATCCGGCAACAGCAAAATCCCATCAGTTGTGTGGGGAGACGCTGGGTAACAGCAATTTTCTTTCTGTTCTGACTGGTTGTGGACATAATCCTGGTGTGGATCCTCTCATATTTCTCCTCTGTCATATCATATGTTGAGGCAAAACCTTGAGCAGTTGTTTCTCTCTATAGTAATTTGGCATCCTCTGCTTCATAGAGCTCTGAATTCGAGGTGGAATCTTCAGATCACATATTACCTATGCTCCCTGGGTAAGCATAATCAGTACTTCAATTTCCCCTCTTAATAATAGTCTTCTCATTTAGAAAATATAGAGGTTAATCTAAATTGGGGGCTCTTAACTTTTGCTCTGTTGTAGATGATGTTGGCAATCTGTTAAGACTTTCGAATGATATTTTTAAATGCATAAAAATAAATACTTGAAATTGAAAAGGAAATCAATTATATTGAAATATAATTATCAAAGTATTTTAAAAATGCAAAAAGACACAGCTAGATGGCACAGTGAATAGAGCATCAGTCCTGGAATCAGGAGGACCAAAGTTCAAATCTGGCCTCAGACATATACTAGCTGTGTGACCTTGAACAAATACTTAGACCAGATTGTCTCCCCCCCCCAAAATGCAAATATTCAGACCCCTATCTAGATGATCACAAACATTTTTCTGGCTCCTATAGTCATATGAACCCATGGATAATTGCCCTCTTCTTTATAATATTTTTGAAATTTGATTGGCCTTTTGTCCTTTTGTAATATAGGGATTGGACTCCTATTAGGACAGTAGATAGAACTACAGATTTGGACTCAGGAAGACCCCTCTTCCTGAGTCTAAATCTGATCTCAGATATTTACTATCTGTGTGATTCTAGGCAAGTCATTTTACCCTCTTTGCCTCAGTTTCCTCATCTTTAAAATGAATCATTGAAGGAAATGGAAAAACACCCTAGTATCTTTGCCACAAAAAGTGGGGTCAAAAAGAATCGGACAGAACTGAAAAATAATTGAATAACAAATCTAAGGATGCTCTACTAAAGTGGAAGGTGATCACCTCTTTAGACATGGTTGCTGCTTTGTTTAGATTTTTTTTTCCTTTGTTATTGGAGAACTCTCTATGGGTGAAGCAGGGGGGTCTAAAAAATGATTATACTAGAAAAATAAAAGTCATCACTAAATCTATTTATAAAAAGTAATGATTTTACAAAAAGAACCCAAGCACTGGAAGGTTTTAGCATGTCTCAGAAGGCTTCAAGTAAGGACCTAGTCTGTTTGTCTGCCTTTTGAGAAGCAATCTAGCTAAATATGAAGAAACTCTGACTGAAGGTCAGAGGTCAACCTGGTCACATTGTCCATCTACAGACATGGGAAGAGCTGGACATCTGCCTTCAGTGGAAAGAATACCTCAAATTATAAAATGGTGAATCCTCAAAATAGAAGGAACAATCTAAAACAATTACAAGGAAAATTTAAAGCAGATAACCTTAGGAAATAAAAAGAAATTGGAAACTGTTAAATGAGGAAAACCAAAACAGAAACATTATAAAGGGATTGCTTAAAGAGATTTGCTGGGAAGCCAGATGAATATAGGAAATTTTGGCAAATAAAATCTAGATAAAGGTCTTAAGTAGCAGCAGGTCTATCCATTGCCTTGGGCTGACTTGTACTACCAGTGCTGGTCCTTGTGGTTCATGAGAGAAAGAATACATCCAAAAAGCAGAGTGAATCACAATCTGGTCATCCTTGGCCAAAAGCCATGGGTTGAGTATCCTTAGTGTTGCTTCAGAAATTCAGAAACTAATGCTTTATGTTTTACACTTCACAAAAGACCTTCCAGAGAAGAGAGAGAATAAAAGTTGGATAGGTAGGAATATGGGGAGAAATGTGAATCATGGTATAGGAATAAGCTCTTGGGATCTTTTCCCCTCTGTCTCCACCTCTTACAAGCAATTCATCTCTCTTTACTCTTCCTCTCCTCTCCACCCACTTTTTCTTCTCTTCCTTCTGTCTCTGAAATTTTACTGATGCTTTTTTTTAATATAGTAGGGGGAAAATACATACATATATACACCCCTACTTCCATTGTGTAGTTTGGAAAAACAGTAAACCAAAATCAACAAAAAAACCCTCAATATCTGATATTGTATATGATATTCTATATCCATAGTCCCCCATTTTTCTTCCAGAAGGAGGCAAATGCCTTTTGCCTTCTCTGATCCAAATGTAGGAATAGTCATTGCAATTCATCTTAATTTGGTTGCTTTTTGGTGGTATTGCCTTGACCTGAATATTGACATCATGAATATTATTCTCTTGGTGATATTTTTTCACACTTCATCTGTTCATGCTGGTCGTCTTATGTTTCTCTCAATTTATTATTTTCTTTCACTGTCATTCCACATACTGAAGCACTAGGTGTATTCATATAACTCAATTTCTTCAGCCTTCCTCAATGTCTGAACACCCACTGGATTTCCAATCTTATTAATGCCAAAAAAAGACCCCAGTAGAAAGGTCCAGTGCCATGTCCCCAGATGCTCTATGGTAGGAACGACAGAATGCTTTTCTGGGTGCACTGAATCAGATCTGCTGGAAGAGAAGCACAAGAGTCTGAGTGTTGACAAACGTGAATGATCCTGGCTCCATTGTTTGTCTGAGCCTTTTCCAAATGAAGAGAATGTTGCCAGGGAGAGAATCATGTTTTGAGTGCTCCATTTGCTGTCTCTTTTGGTTGGCAGGCAAGCTATAAATCTCTTTGTTCCAGATCAGTGCTGCTACATTATACAAGCCACAGTAGTTTGGAGACAATTTTCTCACTAAATGAATCTCATTGACAGCATTGTTCTCTCAAGTACACCCGCCTAGCATAGCAAGGGCTTAATGGAGCCCGAATATTGTTGAAATGAACCCCTGCCAAAAGCCAGTGGACAGCCAGACTACAAGAAGGTGAAGGTGCTAAGGCACAGAGGAAGGAAATGAGTAGTTTATCCTTCTAAGAATGATGGCTACCCAAAAATCTCAGCCTGAAATCTCGGTGCCCTCTTTTGCATCCTAAATCTATCAAGACCTTTTGGTTTTACATTTGAGATACTGCTTCCATTTGTCCATTCACTCCTTCATTCATTTAGTCTTAGAGCTTATTTTAAACTACTTGCAACTTGTTTTCAGATTAGCAAGCCACTGCAGAAAGAAAAACAACATGCACACTGTAGCCCTGCACATTGATGGGTGCCGTTACCCTATCACAAATTAGCAGCCATGGGGGCAGCTCAGTGGTGCAGTGGATAGAGCACCAGCCCTGAAATCAGGAGGACCTGAGTTCAAATCTGACCTCAGACACTTAACATTTCCTAGATGTGTGACTCTGGGCAAGTCACAACCCCAGTTGCCTCATCAAAATAAATAAATAAAAATAAAAAATACTGTTCTGTTCCTTTCTTGCTAACTTTGAGATGATGATGAGGATTATTAAAACATATTTACTGCTTTAAGTTTTCCAAAGTACTTTATGCAAATTATCTCTTTATCCTCAACAACTCTTTGTGGTAGGAGCTGTTATTTTTTTTTTTTTTTTGCTTTTTTTGCTGAGGCAATTGGGGTTAAGTGACTTGCCCAGAGTCACACAGCTAGGGAATGTTAAGTGTCTGAGACCAGATTTGAACTCAGGTCTTCCTGACTTCAGGGCTGGTGCTCTAACCACTGCGCTACCTAGCTGCCCCTATATATTTTTTACAGATGAGGAAACTAAGGCTAAAGAAGCCAAGTGGCTTTCCTAAGGTTATATCAATATTAAGTTTCTGAAGCAGAATTAGAACTGATTTATTCCAGACTACTATTATTGTTATTGTTTATTCCTGTCCAAATCTTTATGACTTCTTTTGGAGTTTTTCATGGCAAATATGCTGGAGTGATTTGCCATTTCCTTCTCCAGTTCATTTTGTAGATGAGGAACTGAAGCAAATAGTGTCTTGCTCAGCATCACATAACTAGTAAGAGTCTGAGATAACCTTTGAACTCTTGAAGATGAGTCTTCCTGATTGCAAGCCCAGTGTTCTGTACAGTGTCCCACCAAAATGCCTCATTTCTTGATGTCTAATGAACTTGTGTTTCTTTCTGGGAAGAGTATAGGACTAGGAAATAGAACAAAATTCTAGGTTCTGCTTTCTTTCATAGCTACATTACCTTGGATGCATCAATACCTAATTCCAGGTTTGTTTCCTTCTTTGTCAAATGTAGGGGTTGGACTAACAGGCTTTTCAGTGTTTTCCCAGTTCTAAATCTGTAATCCTTCCATCATTCTGTGGCTTTTATAGCTCTGAAGTCCCTTCCAGATTGAACATTTTTGTCTTGCATTAATTTAATCCAAGAAGCACAAATTAAGCATCTACTCTGTATCAGATGCTCCAATATGAATGAGAGTGATTGAGAATCAAATTATAAAACAAATTAATTCCTCTCCTCTAGAAGCTTACATTCTAGCTAGATTTGGGTGGATAATAAAACTTTTTTATTCACATGAATAAAAATAACTACTGCTTAACTTGAATTTGTATATCCAGTGCTTAGCAGTCTCTAGCATATGATATGCACTTAATAAATCATTAGTGTCCAGGTCTTTCTAGAATTGGTTCCTTATAATACTATGGCTGTGTTTTAAGGCAGAAAGGAGATGAGGGAGAAGAAAATAATTTCTGAGTACTTAAGTCCTACTGTATTCTCTTTCAACCAGGATTCTTAAGGAATTCAGAAAGTCACTTTTTGCTTTTTCTTGGGTCACTCCCATCAATAGAGTTTAAAGTGTTATTTTTTTTTCTGTTCCCATGAGAAAATGTGTTTGTACATGGGCATGCAAAAAGCTACTTTAAATAGGACTTTTTGAGTCAGAACTGCAACATTTCCCCTTTTGATAGCAATACAAAAGAGGTTACATGCGGTTATAGGATGGATGCTATTAATAAAGTCTAAGAACCAGACAGGTTTTCTGTTGCCTACTCGTGGAAGTTAAAATATTTCAGAATGGAGAATTACTGGGGTAAAAAAAGGATGTGCTGGATCTCTTTGGAAAACTGAGCTTTCAGCTTTTATTATAAGAAAAAGCATTCAATCCATATGGACTTTGGGCAATAGTTCAGAACACTCATGAGCCACATTATGCAGGCTCCCAATTAAAATGTAAATTCCATGCAGACAAGGATGATTGTACTTTTATCTTTGTGTCTCCATTGCCTAGCACTGTTCTTACACATGGGAGACATCGAATAAGAGCTTTGCGATTGCTTGCACAAAACCAGGTCAGACACCAGAAGCTGGAAATCTGCCTCCCTTTATTGAGCTGAGAGTATTTGTGTGTCTCTCACTAGCCACACTCCCCTCCCCCTGATCAGCACCAAGACAGGGCATCCCTTTCCAGGTGTGATTCCTGTTGAATATCATACTCCTTTCCTTTGGGGCTGAGCCCTTAGACCATCCTGCTCTGGGATCCTTGCTTCCTATGACCCAACTCCTCTGAATTCGGACCTGCAGGACCATTGGTACCTGCAGCTTTCACTGGAGTTCCTGTCAAATTTGTCTGATTTAACCTCATCTGCCTACTCATATCTCTGCTCCGGGTCTGCTTCGTGGAGCTTGCATTGAACTAGACCTTCAAAGGCAGCCTAATTGAAATGATGGGGAACATTTCTCTTTATTTTCCTTGACTCAAGGCTTAACTCCAGTGCCATTTCCTTCAAGAGGCCTTTCCTAGTTTTCCCAGTTGTAAGCTTGTGTACTTATTGTGTTTGTGAGTACAGAGATATAGGTATACTCCATACAAATATACATGCACTTACACACTATTTATATGTGTATATGCATGTGTATTACACATTGTTGAGTCAGAACTGCA
Organism: Myrmecobius fasciatus; assembly: GCA_023553655.1. Classification (NCBI taxonomy): domain Eukaryota; kingdom Metazoa; phylum Chordata; class Mammalia; order Dasyuromorphia; family Myrmecobiidae; genus Myrmecobius; species Myrmecobius fasciatus. The sequence continues at coordinate 32,629 of JAJPUD010010669.1, read as the reverse complement.
ACATTTTCTCTTTTGATAGCAATACAAAAGGGGTTACATGTGGTTATAGGATGGATGCTATTAATACAATACTACATATGCCTATGTATATATATATATATATATATGTATATATATATATATATGTATATATATATATATATATATATATA
>JAJPUD010010669.1:0-32377 GCA_023553655.1 Myrmecobius fasciatus | reverse complement strand
TATATATATATATATATATATATATATATGTATATATATATCTATATCTCCATTTATCTATGTGTGTATATATACATATATCTTATATATTTAAATTATCTATAGACCCTGTAGTGAGGCAGGTGGCAGAGTGGAGAAAGTACTAGTCCTGGAATTCGGAAAACTTTCTTCCTAAGTTCAAATCTGGCAAGTCATTTAATCCTGTTTGCCTCTGTTTCCTTATCTGTAAAATGTTCTGGAAAAGGAAATTACAAACTACTCCAGTATCTTTGCCAACAAAACCCCAAATGGAGTCACAGAGGGTCAAATATGATGGAAGAAATTCAACAAGCACAACCATTCTTGTAGTGGGATGTAAACCTCTTAAAGGTAGGATTTTTCTCACTTCTGAATCAGTATCTGGCACATAGAGGAAAAGGATGAGAATTAGATCTGTTGGTATAGAAAACTCTCCGTGAGAAAACAAGTCAGATCAGGAACTGTTCTACAACTGAATGTCTTAGAGAGTATCCTGGATCTCTGAGGGGTCAAGTTACTTGACCAGGTTTGTAAAATGAGCATGTATCAGAAGCAGAGCTGGAGGCCAGCCCCTTATAGATTTTGTGATGACCTTTCACATTGTAGGTTCTTAATAAATGTTTGTTAATTGATTTACTGTAGAATCTCTTTCCTTTTCTGGAGAAATAGCACTTATTCAACTATCTCTATCACTATTTCTTGACTATGAGACCTTGTCATTCAGAATTTTGGTTACATCTTGAACTGCTCTGATCTAACCAAACATGTAGCATTGCCTCTCTTCACTTTTAAGACCTCACAGGGATCATGAAAAGTAATTCATTATAGGATCATTTTCTTTTCTTTTTTTTATTAAAAGCTTTTTATTTACAAAATATAGGAGTGATTTTTCTACATTGACCTTTGCAAAACTATTTTTTTTTGTTCCAAGCTTTTCCCTTCCTTCCCCCCACTCCTCACCCCTAGATGACAGGTAATCTAATACATGCTAAATATGTTAAATTATATGACAAATCCAATATATGTATACATATCTATACAGTTATCTTACTGCACAAGAAGCATCAGATCTAGAAAGAGAGAAAAAAAAAACAACCTAAGAAGGAAAGCAAAATGCAAGCAAATATTCACAGAAAGCGATAAAATGCTGTGCTGTGGTTCACACTCAGTTCCCTCAGGCTTCTCTCTGTATGTATATGACTATCTTCATCATTGAACAATAGGAACTGGTTTGAATCACCTCATTGTTCAAGAGAGCCATGTCCATCAGAGTTGATCGTCATATAGTATTGTTGTTGCCGTGTATAATGATCTCCTGGTTCTGCTCGTTTCACTCAACATCAGTTCATGCAAGTCCCTCCAGGCCTCTCTGAAATCGTCCTGCTGGTTGTTTCTCACAGAGCAATAATATTCCATAACATTCATATACCATAATTTATTCAGTCATTCTCCAATTGATGGGCATCCATTCAGTTTCCAGTTTCTAGCCACTACAAAAAGGGCTGCCACAAACATTCTTGCACATGTGGGTCCTATAGGGTCATTTTATTGACCTTCATTCCTTTCAACTTAACCTGCATGATGAGTAACCATAGGCAGCCACATAGAATGCAACCGTTTTTAAAATATATTTCCCCATATCAGACCAACTGAACTCTTGCATTCTCCTATATTCAATGATTTCTTTACTGGGGTACATAATTTTTAGTTTGAAAAAAGAACTTCCTTGGGGGGATTTTTTTTGAAAGAGGATAATGTGGGATCATTCTCAGTAAAGAGAAACTTGAGAGTATGGTAGTTCTATATATTTAGCTAAGTGATTTAACTTTTCTGGACTTCAGGTGTCTTCCCAATGATGAACAAAAATTGCAAAGGAAAAAAAAAAGCTGCATGACTGGTAGCAGTGTAATTCTGTGAAAGTGAGATAAACAAGTTTATGAGGTAATAGGTCCCCCATGACTAAATGTCTTCAAAAGAAGAACTTGGAGTTATTGTAGCATGGATTCTTGATAATAGTAACTAATATTTATTTAGTGCTCTAAGGTTCATAAAGTGAAAGAAGGATGAGAAGGAGAAAGAAGAGAAAGAGGAAGAGAATGGGAGAAAGGAAGAGAAGGAGGATGTGGTGGAGGAGATGGTGAATGAGCAGGAGGCATTTATATAATGACTTAGGGTTTGCAAGGGCAGCTAGACTGCATAATGAATATTATGGACCTGTAGTTAAAAAGACCCGAGTTCAAATGTGGCTTCAGACACTTATGAGCTATATAACCATGGATAGTCACTTAATCCTGTTTGTCTTAGTTTCCTTATTTTTAAAATGAGATAGAGAAGGAAATGGCATAGTACTCTAGTATTTTTTTACTAAAAATAAAAACAAAAACAAACAAAAAACCCAACCCCGTAAAACAAACCAAAAAAAAAAAAAAAAAACACAAAAAAGGTTATAAAGAGTCAAGCATGGACGAAATGGCAAAAATAACAAATAAGGACTTGCAAAATACTTGATAAGCATCTCATTTTATTCTCAAAACAATCCCAAAAAACTGAGTGGATGCCTATCAATCAGAGAATGGCTGAATATGTTATGGTATATGAATGTCATGGAATATTACTGTTCTGTAAGAAACAATCAACAGAATCATTTCAGAGAGGCCTGGAGACACTTATATAAACTGAAGCTAAATGAAATGAGCAGAACCAGAAGATCATTGTACAAGGCAAAAGCAAGATTATACAATGATCAATTCTGATGGACATGGCTCTCTTCAACAGCCAGGTGATTTAGGCCAGTTCCAATGGTCTTGGGTTGGAGAGAGCCATCTGCACCCAGAGAGAGGATTATGGGGACTGAGTGTGGATCACAATATAGTATTTTCGCTTTTTTTGTTGTTTTTGCCTGTATTTTTTCCTCATTTTTTTCCTCTTTTGATCTGATTTTTCTGGTGCAGCATGATAATTGTGGAAATGTGTATAGAAGAATCGCATGCATTTAACATATATTGGATTACTTGCCGTCTAGGGGTGGGAGGCAGAGGGAAGAGAGAGAGAAATTTGGAACACAAGGTTTTGCAATGGTGAATGTGGAAAAGTATCAATGCGTATGTTTTTGTTTTTGCTTGTTTTCTGAGGCAATTCAGCTTAAGTGACTTGCCCTGTGTCACACAGCCAGGAAGTGTTAAGTGTCTGAGATCATGTTTGAACTCAGGTCCTCCTGACTTCAGAACTGGTGCTCTATCCACTGTGCCACCTAGCTGTCCCTATGCATATGTTTTGGAAATGAAAAAGCTTTAAAAAATCCCAAAGGGTAAATATTTTATTATCATACCCATTTTACAGATGGGAAAACTGAGGCAGAGTAAAATTAAGTGACTTACCCAGGGTCATGCAGTTAATATGGTGGTGGAGTTGAGCTTCAGTCTGCATTTTTTACTCCAAATCCATTGTTTTATCCTGTGCATCTCCTACTTGATTTACTTATTTTAACAAACATAGTCATACACACACATACAAACAGACAGACATGTATGTGTATATCATATATTGTCATTTTCTCATAACAATCCTGGGAGATGGATGGTATTAATAATTCCACTTTACCGATAAGAAAACGGAGGCATATTGAGGTGAATTCCTTTGTACCAAATCACAAAAATTCTAAGACAGAATTTGAACTTGTAGCTTCCTGACTCTGAGTCCAGTGCTCTACCAATTTTGCTCCTTAGAGACTCTAAGAAAGATAGATAAACGATCTCTAAGCATCCTTTTTCCTTCAGTATTCTATGTTCTGATGTGAAGTATAGATATAAGCATATGTATAGATAAGTGTATAAAAACATGCACACATAAATACATTGGTTCAGTTTCTTTATAATCTTCTGTATCTTATTTTATTGAAAAACTATTTTGAGAAAAAGTTCGTAGGCTTCACTAGACTGCCAAATGGATCTCTTGATATACACACACAAAAGGTTTATAACCCAACATTAAAAACAAAACATCTTGAGTTCATTTGGATATGTTTCCCAAAGCACATCTTCAAAGTTCATTTATTTTTTTATTTCAAGATTTTTTTTCCTATTAAAAGATTCTTTCTCAAGGTCTTGCCAGGGGGAAACTGTATAAGTTTTAATTCCCCTCTTCATTAGGAAGTTATAGGTATACCTCCCCCATTCCCAAGTCTCAATGTAATATTATCAGCAAAATCTGAATTCAAAATGATTCACAGTTTAACCTCTGCAAAAACATATTGTCATTTTCAAGGAACATAACTCTTAGATGGAAAAATGAGGTGAAGGTTACTCTTAAATGGGAAAGGGAGAATAAAATTTCATTTGCAAAGTCATTAGAAAAGGACTTCCATAAAAATGATAATATTATAATGGATAAGACTGCCTAAGAGTTGAGGAGTTTGGGATAACCCTCTGACCTTGAAACTCAATTATCAGCTTAGCAGATTAAAAAAAAAGAAATCTAAGATGAGACTCCCCTGGGGAAATGGATTTATTTCTCTGGGGCCTTTAATGCAATTCTTTTGCAGCACCAAAAATCCTGATGGAAGAATAATTACTGGACCACTTTATTAACATGAGAAAAATTGCATTTAAGCATTCAGAGATATTTGGAGCACAGGCAGAAACAGAAGAAAGTCAGCTTTTCTCCCCCTGTGAATCATAAAATGGGAACATTTGATTTTTCTCCAGTGACTCCTTGCTGTTTCTGCTCTTTCAGCAAAGTGTGGGTCTCTTTGCGGGTCTCTAAAAGGTTCATTTGTGGGGCATTGCCATTGTTTTGAAGTCTGGGGCAGGACTACTGATTCTGCAGGAAAAAAGAAAACTGATCTCCTTTTACAATAGCATTGGAATACTCAGATTGCATGAGTCCACAGCATCTCTATACATGTCAAACATCTGCAGCCAGTTTGGGTATGGACATGTTCTTAGCAGGCTACAATTTCATCAGACTTAGTTGATTGGAAATTGTTTGATTATAGTAATGGCAGTTAGTGGATAGTTTTATACTTGGAGTCAGCAATATGTGGCTTCAGACACTTAATTAAGTGCCTGACTCTTGGTGAATTATTTTAACTTGGTCTGCTCAGTGTCTCACAAATGGGGCTATGTTCTGTATCAGCAGAGAGAAAAACCCAGTGATGAAATCACCGATCCTGTAAAATGCTGCTGAGGGTCCCAATTAGTGTGAATAATGAAACCCAGGAAGTGGTATTGTGCTTTAGAATTCACACTATTGAAATATATAATTATGTAAAATATAGCAATGAACTCCAACCCAATGGAAATGTTTACTACAAATTTAGAAAGAGTGACCACGTCAAATGAGCCATCATTCACAACAATCGAGAAGATAATTTTACAGAAAGATTGCTGTACTTGGAGACAAAAAGACCAGGTTTTCAATTTCTATCTGACATCAACTAGCTATGTGACCCTGGACAAATCATTTAATTTCTGGATTCCAGGTTCTACGTCTATAAAATGAAAGAATTAGCAATGCTTTAGTGATCTCAACATGGGTAAAAAGAGTCTTTTTGGACATAATTTCCTGTATCCCAGCCTCTTTGGATTATTGTTGAGGTTTTGATGGCTTAGAATGAGTGTAAGTAGCAATTGATTCCTTGTTCCTAAGGGTCTTCTCACTTTTAGTGATGTTTTTGTGATAGTAAATTAGGCCATCTTTTGTCTCAACTCTCACTTAGCTCTTAGTTGTTGAATGGGCATTACCTTAGACAAACTGACATCTGGGGAAGACCTTAATTTAGAAAGGCCATGTCACCCCTGCATCCCTAGCCTCCATCAGCAGTCTTGACATTTGTTTTGCCACTGGACTTGGATGAATCTGGAGGACAGGATGCAGCTGAGAATTTTGCACAGTTTTGCTTTGCTTAAATCCAATTCATGAGCAAATTAATACATTATTCTCATGTCATTGGTCCTCTTCGAGAATAAAGGCCAAATAAAATGACAGGAAAAGATAACGATGAATGCTGGAGGAGATGTGGAAAAGCTGGGACTCTAATACATTGTTGATGGAACTGTGAACGGATCCAACCATTCTCTCCAGCAATTTGGAGTTATGCTCAAAAAGTTATCAAATTGTGTATACCCTTTGACCCAGCAGTGTTTCTACTGGGTCTATATATCCCAAAGAGATCTTAGAGGAGGGAAAGGGACCCACATGTACAAGAATGTTTGTGGCAGCCCTTTTTGTAGTGGCTAGAAACTGGAAACTGAATGGATGCCCATCAATTGGAGAATGGCTGAATAAATTATGGTATATGAATGTTATGGAATATTATTGCTCTGTAAGAAACAACCAGCAGGATGATGTCAGAGAGGCCTGGAGAGACTTGCATGAACTGATGCTGAGTGAAATGAGCAGAACCAGGAGATCATCATACTCAGCAACAACAATACTATATGATGATCAATTCTGAAGGACATGGCTCTCTGCAACAAAGAATTGTCTCAAACCAGTTCCAATTGTTCATTGAAGAAAGCCATACACACCCAGAGAGAGGGATGTGAAATGTGGACCACAACGTAACATTTTCATGCTCTCTATTGATGTTTGCTTGCATTGTGTTTCCTTTCTCTGATTTTTTTTGTAGATAGGATTTTTCTTGCACACCAACTTGTCAAGTATTTCAACATTATTAACATGTAGTGGACTTCCTGCCATATAGGGGAGGGAAGGGGACTGGGGGTAAAATTTGTAATGGAAAGCTTTGTAAAGATCAATGCTGAGGAACTACCCATACATATGTTATACAAATAAAAAGCTTTAATAATAATAATAATAATAAAAGAATAAAGGCCAAAGAATGAGATGAGCAAATTACAACTTTTAGGAGTCTCAGCTTCCTCATCTATGGAAAGAGGTAGATGTCTCTACATATCATGGTCTCTGATTTCCCTTCTCGATCAAATCTGTGATCTTATAATTGTCATAAGGTTTAATATACATAGAATCAATAAAAATTACCAGAACAGTTTTTGGATCTACATTTCTGTTTGTTGATGAAAAAATGGGCCAATACAGTCATTGTTACACTATAATCCATAAACTTCTGGAGAGTAAGAACAGTGATTACAAGGATGTCACCAGTCTTCATGTGTCTCAAGCAAACTGTCATTTTAATCTTTAGCTCCAAAATAAATTATGCCGCATTTACAAAACTATAAATACATAAAATAAAATGAAATACTAACAGAAACTTTTTGTATTATTTCTCTGTGTTTCCAGAGAAATGTCTCTTTACCCCTTTTCTCACTTTTAAAGAAGATTAATCTTAGGGCTCTTTGGGCTTTAATTCTTAGAAGAGAAGCACAGAATCATTTCTCCTGATTCCATGGCCTGGTTTGTTTCTTTTAAAAAAATGTAGTTGTTTGCACAGCACTCCAGCCTATAAAGTCTGGAGTGTATCTCAAAGTTGAAAACTTTAGATGTACATCATTGAGCAAAGCTCCATGATCTCCAGGAGAAAAAATGTTTTCTTAATTTAATGGGCAAAGCCAAAATCCTATTAAAAGCCAGAATTGCCAGAGCCCCTGGAGCCATATTTCATGATGATGTTGCTGTATTTCATAGCTACAATTTTGCACTTGGGAAATATGCCTCTTTACAAGTTTAAGAAAAAGTCTAGATCAATCTTGTAGGATATCAACCCATGAGGGTATTGGGTGCAAACAAACTGGAGTCAACCACACTTTTGATTGACTTTCCTTAGACTTTGAGAGATGAGAGCAATTGTTTTGTCCTAGAAATCCACCTATATGCTTAAGAAATCACTAAGAACTCCATTTTTTACCAGAGCAAAACACTGAGTAAGACAATTTTATGGTGTTTGCTATGTTTTTAGAGGGAGATATTATGTTGGGAAATGATAAGGATGTTTTTCTTCAAGTCATCTATACTAGAAAATATGGTAGATTGATCATCTTATGACCCATTATTGGGATACTGGCCCTTTTACTCATAATCTATCTGACTTTGAGCAAATCATAGTATATTCATTTTTGCCTTTAGTTCATTACAGGTAAAATAAGGTAGGAAGGATAGATCTTTTTCAATTTCAGAGATCTTTTTCAACTTTAAAATTAAGACACTATGATCTTAAAAGAGAAATCATTATACATTTATGAGAACTTATTAGCAAAAACCCTTTGCTAGGTGCTGAGGATAAAAATAAAAACTTGGCTGTCCTCAAGAACTTTAGATTCTAAAGGACAGACATGGAAATTCTCTACAACTCTCAAATATGAAATTAGATCCAGTATTAAAAGTAAGAAAACTTGACATACTTCTTAGTTCACTCTAAGAATGGGTTGGGCTTCCTTGGAAGTTCAATATTTATTGGAAACATTTGAATCTTTGTTCAAATATCTGAGCAAGCACTAGTCATGGATATTTCAGAGAGGGTCTAAATTCCAAAGTTTCAATATTTTTTTTCCTGTGGTCTATTTGAAGAATAGGATTCCAGATGATATGATCCTTTTCATGAACACCCTTCAAGGGAATCAGTAAGAGTCATTTGAAAAAAATAAAATTTATCATATGCTTTGGGATGAGAAGACAATACCAGTTAGGTTTAATTTGTTGATTTTCATACACGAGATTTTAAAGGTTCAAAGTATCCTAGAAAAATTGAAAACAGCCAATTAATTACTCCTTCACTGATTCACTCAAAAAACAATTTTAATGCATCTATCAAAGCTAAGGCATTGCTTTATACTTAGCAAATTGCTTTCCTCCAAAAAAAATAAAGAGAAGAAAGGAAGGAAAGGAAGGTAGAAAGGGAAAGTAAAGGACAGGAAAAGAAAAGAAAGAGAAGGAAAGGAAAGGAAAAGAAAGGAAAGGAAAGGAAAAGAGGAAAAATCAAGGAAGGAATGAAGGAAGAAAAAGAAAGCAAGGAAGGAAGAAAGAGAGCAAGGAAGAAAGGAGGAAAGAAGGAGGAAGGAAGAGAGAGAAAGAAGGAAGGAAGAAAAAGAAATTAAGGAAGAAAGAAAAAGCAAGGAAGGAAGAAGGAAGAAGGGAGGAAGGGAGAAAGAGACGGAAAAAGAGAAAAAAGGAAAGAAAGAAAGAAGGAAAGGAAGCAAGGAAGGAAGGGAGATAGAATTAGGATGAGGAAGAATTAGACATGCCCTAAACTATTAAACAACAGCAACAACAAGTATTCCTAGTCAGCAGTCCAATAGCAACTGGTAGGAATGAGTGGGTTTTAGGTAAGGCTAGTGGAAGCAGTGCTGTTCTTCCCAAGCAAATAATTCAATTATACAATGCTGCCCAGAAAACTACTTTCAAAATATACAACGAATAAGTGATTTGGAGGGAGGGGGAGTCTTAATATCTTTAGGTGGTTTCTTTGGGCCTTGATTTCCTTTTCTTAGGTATAGATGTAATTGGTTTGGAGAGTCAGTATTGCATGGTGATGGAAAGTATATTAAGGATGGAAAGTATATGTCCATCCCTCAGCTTTCAAATGCCCTGTTTTCCAGCCAAAATAGTCTGAATGCTTTTCTAATGCAGTATCCCTTCTGTGCTCTGTCTTTGTATACTCTTCTCCATGCCTGGAATACATTTCTTCTATCACCATTTCCACCTCCTGAGAGCTCAAATATTCCTCACAGGTTGTTATCTTATATTTTGTATTTTTTACATGTGGATATTTTTTTTGACATAATGGAAATTTCTTAAGGTCAGGGACCTTTTATTCTCTATGTATCTTCTGGGGGGTTGCACCTTGTATGACCCAATCATTTTTTCAGTCGTGTCCTATTTTTTGTAAGCCCATTCGGGGTTTTCTTGGCAAAGATATTGGAGTGCTTTGTCACTTCCTTCTCCGGCTCATTTTACAGATAAGGAAACTGAGGCAAACAGGGTTAAATGACCTGTATTGGGTCACACACGCACACAGTAAGTATTTGAGGCCAGATTTGAACCCGGAAGATGAATCTGCCTGACTCCAGGACTGATGCTCCATCGGCCGTGTTGCTTAACTGCCTCTTCTGACATAGTAGGGCCTTAGAAATGTTTGACAATAATGATGATAGCTACATTTTTATAGAGCTTATTTTATGTCAAGCCCTGGACTAAGCCCTTTATAATTATTATTTCATTTAATCCTCATAACAACTTTTAAATTTAAGTGCTATTATTATCCCCATTTAACAGATGAGGAAATTAAGGTGCATTATGTGACTTGCCCATAGTTGCACAATTAATAAGTGTCTGAGACCAGACTTGAAGTCAGGCTTTCCTATTCCCAAGGCCAGCGGCTGCCTATTGTCTTTCTCCAACCAAGAGAGACTTGATGATTGGCCTACTATCACACAGATAGTAAATATCTTGAAAAAAGATTTGATCCTAATTCTTTCAGACTCTAGACTCACTGCTCTATCACAAGCCCAAACTACCTCTATTAAAGATATCAAAAAATTTAAAAATCACAAAATTTAAAAAAAATACTATCACTTTTTTGATGTACAAAAGGTAAAGTCCTTTTAAGTTGAGTATAGCACAAGGAAGTTTTCCAGTTTCTGCTTCTGTTCCCTTCACAAGGTGATGTCCTTGTGTCAATACTGTTTTGAAAAACCTGAGACTTGGATGCTGAAGGGATTGGGAGGAGAAAAATATTGCCCCCAAATATTGTCTGTCAGAATGTTTTGTTTCTTCTTGCTTGTCCTTCCTTTCAGAGTTGAATCGCCACTAGGTGTCAGTGTTGCTTTAAAGCAAATTGATTGACTTTTCACCTTGAGATGATCCTTTGGGTGATCTATCCATTCACATGGCTGGGCTCTCTGGCTCGTCAGTGATATTGAAGCTGTCACAGCATAAAGCCAGCCTCCCTCTGGTGGCCAATCTTCTCATCCCTCTCTCTGTAGAAACTTATTTAAGTACCTGCTAAGAGTTAGGGACTGGGGGTTCGAAGCCAGTAGTCCTTTCCCACAGAGTTTGCAATCTAGATTTGATAGTTGTGTCTCATGAAGCCAGGAATGGATTTGAAAAAAACATGCCCTTAATTCTGCTTAAAAGTAATAGTAGTTAACACTCACAAAGTGCTCTAAAAATTACAAAGTACTTTATTTGTTTTTTTTCATTTTACTTGATCCTCATAACAGTCCTGGGGAGTAGATGTTCTCGTTATCCTGATTACATAGATGAGGAAACTAAGTCTTAAGTGACCTGCCCAAGTTCCCATTTAGTAAATTTCTGAGATAGGATTTGAACTAAGGTCTTTCCACATGTGATTGTTCAGGGCTCTTTTTCCTCTGTCACCATTGGAGCATTACTGTAGTTTGAGGGACTCTTCAATCCTGCTGTCATTTTATAGCTGAGGAAACCAAAGCTTAGAAATGTGATCCTTTCCAAAGTCTCCCAGGAAGTAGTAGGAAAAAAGGAGAAGGAATCTGAAATCAGGCCCTCTGACTCAAAATCATTCCCTTCTCCCCATCATCATTGGATCACGTGGCCCTTTTATGAAGTCTAAATTTAGTAATGCAGATTAAGCAATGACATGATGACACTGTGATTCTGGATCTGGATCCATGTGTCTTGTTTAATGGACTACAGACCCAATTCCTTGCTACAATCTCGTGTAACCCCATGGAAGAAGACTACTATCAGGACTGGAATTCTGTGTTTGAAGGAGATGAGGTCTAGGGGGAAGGATAATAGAGAGAAGTCATGTAATAGAGAGAAGATATAGAGCAGGGGACCATAGGAGAGGAGAAAATAAAAGAAAGGAGAGAAGAAAAATGAGAGACTGAGACTGAGCGATGTAAAAGTTATCACTGGTAGCTAGAGATTAGAATTCTAAATCTCTAGATTAGCACTGAGGTCCTTGGATCTGCTGTTGCTAGACCTTGAGAAAGCACATAATCATTCCACTCTTCTCCAAACTCGAGACCTGTTCCAATCTGGAACTTCTAATTAGTTGTTCCTAAATTTTTCTATTTCCTGTCCTTCTTTGTAGTCTAACAAATCTTATGGCTGGATGTCCCCTCACAATAACTCCCTTAAAGGTATAAAGTAAAATTCATCAGATTGCAAAGTATTATATTGAGATATACTTATTAAAAACTAAGGTTAAGAATGCCTGGTCTAAAGCCTATAAGGTTGTAGAATATGCCCCATCTCCCTCTCTCAATATCAGAGAAAAGATGCTTTGTAGAAGGTAACGTGCACATCAGAAATATGTATTCTTTGTGCCTTCGTTGTGACACACTTCCATCTGTACCCTGGGAGAGGGGAGAGCCTGGCCTCCAAATGTTATGGTTGGCCTGAGAGCTATTCCTGGCCTGCCGTTGAGAGAAAGATGTAAACTTTACATTCTTCTGCGTGGGTGTTGAAGACTGATGGATTCCGGCTTCACTAAGGAGTTAAGAACACCACCAACATAGAGCGCTTAGAAACAAGCAGGGTGCAGGGTTGAGAAGCCACGGGCTGCCCTTGCTTTTGATCTTTGGTTCCCCACCTAAATCACCACACAGGCTTGGGAGATGGCCCATGATCTTGTGTCAGAACATGGCATGTGAACTTTCTCCCAAGCCTTGCTATGAATCAAGCATTTTCTCAGCCTTAGATGCTTGACTAGCTGCTATACCTGGTATCTCTCAAAGCTCCAGGAAAATTAGGGTCAGAAGAAACTTAATTACCCAGATAGAACTTCAGAGACCAAATCACATGGAGATGTCTGCTAATATGTCAAGAGAGAGGACCACGGTAAGTAACTCTCCTTTTTACCCTTTCTCACCACTGCTTCTGAGACACATTAACAGAGTAGGGGTCAAGAGACCCTCTTAGCTGAACCTGAGGTGGGGATTGGATTTAAAAGGCATTGCTAAGCTCACACCTCAATTTGGTCACCTTCAGCCTCTGCTAGCCTAGTGCCTTCTCCATCCAGAGCCTCATGGAGTCCCATAGAAAGGATGCTCCTGATATATATTTATTTTTCTACAAAGCATCTCTTTTCTGATGCTAAGAAAGGGAAATGAATCACGTTCTATTACTTTACATGTTTTAAAATAGATTTTCTTAACCAAGTATGTGTGTGTGTTTATATAAAATGTATTTACATATCCATATATATAATTGTTATTTCTATATGTACATATACACACACATATATATATATCTACACACATACTCCATATATCCATATCATATAGTACATTGTGTGTTATATGTGTATATATGTATCCATAGAGTTTCATCATGTTTAGATGCATAGAAAAGGGATTCCAGAAAGACTTTGGCACCAGATATCTATACAGAGTTTTCTGCTGACATCGTTCGTTTGGCTAGCTAGATATTGAGTGAATATAGGTACTCAATATTGTTGAGCTGTTGGTTGGTAAATTAGCTTCTCTGTAGTGAGAAGACATTGTTCCTTTTAGGACCCACTCATGGCCCTTCCTTCGCACCTCTCCTCTGCATTTTCCGCATTCTAATTTTTACCATAATCTAATCTCCCTTATTAGGATTGCCATCTCCTTGTAGGCAAGGACTGAAACCAATTTTTATCTCTCTATTTATGGATTTTAACATGGGCTTTTGTATGTGGTAATGGCTTGTTGCTTGTTATCTAAATAGACTTTAAGAAATAATTATTTTTCTAACTTCATTCTGAGGCGAAGGTTTCTATCCTAGATAGGGGATTAGTTTGATTTATTCATGAGAAAAGAGTAATCAGTCTCAAGTGAAAAGCCTGTAAGACATTATGTGGTTTTCTTTTATGCTGATGAAATATTTCTATCATGTTGCCTCTTATCAACAATGAGAAATATCATTTTTCCCAATTGTAAGTAAGAACAAAAGGATCATGGGAGACAAAAGTCTTAAGAAACAGGTAATGTATGGGCATTTTTGATATCTTTGAGAAAGTATAATGAAACAGAGCTAATGACACCAAAGGTGAGAAAGGGTACTGCTATTCTGAGCAAGAGTCAGAGACAATACATATTTATTAAGCACCTACTATGTGCAAGGCATCATATTGAGTACTCAGGATACAAAGAAAGGCAGAAGGCAGATGTTATCAAGTAGCTCACAATCCAATAGGGGAAGAAAATACATAAAAAGAAGATGAAAGTCAGAGGAAGCAGCTGGAGAAGTCCTTCAGCAGAGGTGAGAAAGAATCTGAAAAGATGGGAGTTAGTTTAATTCATCTTGCAGAGTGGTTTCTGGCGATCATGAAATCTAAGAAAGTATTCTAGGAGGGCCTAATGTTGGAGGACCTAGGAGGTACTCTCTGATGCCTTAGATTAAAGGCAGGAGGCATTCCAGGGATACAGCATATAAAGAAAAAAAATCTGGCCTCTCAAGGATACAAGGTAACATCAATATATGGTGACTTGACAGAGCATTCTAACAGTGGGAGACAAAATATAGAGGGTACCTGAAAATGGAAGAAGAGGACCTCTGAGATTTTATTCAGAAGGGTTCAAGACTTCTGAGTAGGTGAAAGCCATCTGGAGAGCACTTTGAACACATTAAGCATTGAACAGGGGGTCTCCACATTAAATGCTGGTTCCCCCCAGACAATCAGGAATAAAAACATACTCCAGAGTGAAGGAAGGTATCAGGATTAGGGCAAGACTGATGGAGAACTGTAACATTAGAGAGTCAGTTGATCATCAAAACTCTTGTTATTATTAATATAATCATTACACATTTCTTATCTTTTATGGAGTACAACTCCATAAAACTCTTCATTCCTAATCCTAGTCATTATTTTGCTATTATTCTTTTATATTTAATATTCCATAGGCCATTGCACAGGTGGAGGGAAATGACTGTTCTTTATAATTGAATATAAGTGAATATAGATAGTGAATATCATTATGTAAGTTAAATGAATATAAGTTCAACTTCTGTAAATTCACTGAAAGTATCTTTGGGACAGCCCTAGTAACAGATGGGATGACAGGAATCAGTCAGTCAATAAGCATGTGTAAAGTACTAAGTGGGTGCCAGACAGACCTAAGCTCCAGAGACATAAAGAAAATTCTGATCTCAAGCTCACAGTCTGATGGAGAATACAAGATAATTAACAAGATATACCCATAATATATACGGGGTAAATTAAAGACTATGCACTTCACATATTTCTCAAGTCATTTTTAAAATAGATTTCTATATTTTGAAATCTTCAGATTCCACACAGCCTGGAGATTTTGAGTATTTGGTATGGTAGTAGTGTTGTTCAGTCATTTCAATTGTGTCTAGTTCTTCATGGGCACATTTGGTGTTTTCTTGGCAAAGACGCTGGGTGCTTTGCCATTTCTTTTTCCAGCTCATTTTACAGAGGAGGAAACTGAGGCAAACAGGGTTAAGTGACTTGCCAAAGTTCACACAGCTATTAATTTGTCATGGTAACAGCTCTGAAAACATTGTTCTTAGAGTGCTATTGGTCACTTTTCTGTTTAGTCTATGATAATCCTCCATTTCCAGTATTGTTTATATACTGAGAGGGCAGCTAAATGGCTCAGTGCATAGAGCACTAGCCCTGAGTCAGGAGGACCTGAGCTCAAATCTGGTCTCAGACACTTAACACTTCCTAGCTGTGTGACCCTGGGCAAGTCACGTAACCCCAATTGCGTCAGGGGGAAAAAAGTATAATTGTTTATGTACTGAATTCTCAAAAATGTTTTGATACCTTTTTTAATACATGGATTTAACATTTGTTAGTTTAGGAAATGTAGTAATCTTCTTTTGTATGATCACAATAGTGAACTTCTTAATTCTTGGGTGGGTGGGGAACTGACCTAACATAATTATTGTTATTTTCCATTTCATATGAGACAACTGAAGCAGGTCTTCCTAATTCAGCATTCAATTTATCATTGATTTAGGTACTTAGAATCATCCTGTAATTACAGCAAAATAAAACTAGGTGTCTAGGAGATCCTCCTGTCCATAGCCATCATCATATAAATGAGGAAGTTCAGATCCAGGGAGAGAATACAAAGAAATACAAAGAAAAGAAAAAGGCAGTCCTTTTTTTCCTCAGGGAGTGAGTCTAATGATAGAGAAGATTAATAATATTCAGTCCTTCCCTTTAGAGTTTTACCAAACTGTTAGGGACACGTCCATAATAATACAAGACAACAACATGATATAATATAAAGAACATTGACTCTTCAGTCAGAGCACTTGGGTTCAAATTCTGCCCTGATCCTTCTTAGGCACAATTTAAATTCCAATGTATCTCCCTCGAAATCCAGACTTCCTACATGCCAGGAGACAATATATGGAAATATATAAAATAATTATCGATGACAGATGAGTTTTACTAAGTGCTAAATGAATGGTAAAGATGAAAATTACTAGAGAGCTTCAAAGAAGAAAGAGAATAGTTTTATTTGGGATCCTCAAGAATCAAATAAGGCTAAAAAGATACCTAAACAATGCTTCATCTTTCTGTCTTTTACTCTTCCTGTACTCTCACCCTCCCACCCCCAAAGGAAAAAAAAATAACTTTTTTTTTCAGATTCTTGGTTAGTTAGGTGACTTTATCCTTCCTTTAACTAGGTTCTTTATTTAATATTAACCCCATGGGCTTGAAAACTATTAGAAACTGGAGGTAAAAGATAGAGAACCCAGCAGTCTTTATCCATTCACCATTTTTTTTCTATAGGGATTTGTGTTTTTGTCTGTGTTACCCAGCTATACTTCTATATCCTGTTGCAGACACATTAGAAATTATTAGTGTGACCAAGAAGCAGCCAATGTGGTGCGTGGTCATTTAATGGGTAAGCAGTAAACACTGGTAATCCAGAGGTCTCTGGTTCTATTAATTATGTGGCAAATATCATGTATTAAATATTGTAAAATGCAAAAGAAGGTAACATAAAAAGAGACTTAGACACCAATGGGAATATCAACTAGAAGTCAAACTATACTGACCTATTCTTTTTCTGTATTTTTCTGTACTTATCACATAGCATTTTGATATCCTTTGGGACATTAGAAACTATCTAATCTAATTTTACCTTAGCAGGAATTTCCTCTATAGCTAAAAAGCCTTCAGTCATTTAAAGCAGGGTTTCTTAAACTTTTTCCACTCATGACCCCTTTTCATTCAAGAAATTTTTAAATAACCCCAGGTATAAAGGCTTCTAAAATAGTTATACAGATCAGACATTTACTGATAATAAATCATTATTTTGTGACCCCCATATTCAGTTACATGACATTGAGATTCACATTTTAAGAAGCTAGAATTTAACGGACAAGTGATTCATTACCTCTAAAAGCAGCCCATTGCACTGAAGACGCATTCTAATTTTCTGGATCTCCCTAAAATTTAAGACTCAAGATTAAAAATCCTATAAATTATATTTAAGTCCCCAACATGATTCCCTTAGATTTTGTATCACTTTTTCACTGCATAATTTTATCAATCAATTCAAAAGGATTTATTATTTGCTAAGTGCTGGGGATAAAAAGATAAAATGTGGCTTCAGCTTATATTCACACACAAACACACATATACATACATACATACATACATACACCTATACAAAGAGAAAGGGTATATTTACATATATTGAAGAGTATTATATAAAGAGTATTTATATATATTTACATAAATAAATATACATCACATATGGATGTAAAATTAATGCAAATAAAAATATTGGTGGGAGACATAGGAGAAGCCCCATAGCAATAAAAGGTATTGATTGAGTTTTGAAGGAAATTAATGTCTGACAAGGGGACGTAAGGAAAGTGTGTGTTGGAGACATGGATATGTAGAGAGGAGATGAAGTGCCATGTGTTTTGAACAGCATGACGTACAGTTGGACAGGATGTAACTCAGAAGAAATGTTCCCAATATTTTATCAAAATTTGTTTCCTTTTCCCTTCCTCCCATTTGCATTCTGTTTCTGTTCTGGAGTCAAGCAAAGAAACTTAAATCCTCCTTCTCTTCCTACAGAAACAACTCAAAATTGCTTAGCTCCAAAATGCAGTGTTGTATTGAAAAGGGGAGAGAGAAAAGCAACCTGGATACGGGGTTTGCAGAACTAGTGATAATCTCCACCATAGCATTCCTTTTAGTTTCAGTTTCTTCACCTATAAAATGATGGTAGATTAGGTCAGAGCAGTTCAGAGCTTCTAACCTTTTTTGAGCTTTTCTAACCTCCCTTCTCCATTCTGGTGAAGTCTGTGGACCTCTCCTCAGAATAATACTTTGAAGGAAATGAAAGAAATGCTAAATATCAATGAGATGTTAGTGAAAGGAGATGTATTTTTCCCCATCCAAGTTTAGAAATCTTTTCAAAACTTAGAATCCAAGGTTAAAAATTCTCCCAGTTTAAGTATCCACTCAGAAATAGGATCGTATAACTTTTTTTTTCCCATTGTTGAACTCTTTCCACTAGAGGTCACTATTGCTTCGTTTCTTTTGTTTCATTTTTTGCCATATTTAAACACTTATTGCTCTTTGAAAAAACATTGGCCAAAATCAATTAATCACCGGGAGTAGGAAATAAAGCTTGGCCTAAAAATTAAATTTAAAGTTAATGATACTTTTCTGTGTCTTGGTCTAACTTTTATATTGTGACTAAGAGTGTGCCACTTGGAACTGGTCTCACATCCAGCGTGAAATAATTAGATGAGAAAATGTTTGGAATGATGGGTAAAAGTCTGACAGACCAATCCTGCTAGGGCCTCTCTAGTGTCACTGTCTTTGGGGCTCCTTGGGACCTTAGTCCTGAGCTACTTGGGAAACACACGAGGTGTACGGAACAGAGCTCTAGATTTGTAGGCACCAAGACGGGTCATTCTCAGTCATTTAACTAGTAATGAGTGTTCCTGGAAAGTTGTTTAGCTGCTCATTGCCTTAGTTTTCCGTTTGTAAAATGAAGGGATGAGAGAGTTAATCCTGATATCCCTTAAAATTCCTTCCACTTCTAAATTTCTTATTTTCTGAAACTTGGTCTAATCCTGTTCTGTCATTAAATTGTTATGCAATGATGCACAAATGATTGGAGATCTGCTCCAATCTCAGAAACCTGCATCTGGAAGGATTTTGTTGATTCTTTAATGTATATCTGTGTATGTGGGCAAAAACACATATACATATGTATTCATGAAGATAATCGGTATATATATATATACATGCAAAATATATACATGTCAATGTATATATATGTATATATTATACATACATATATTGTTGGTTAATCGTTCAGTTGTATCGAACTTTTTATGACTCTATAAGGGGTTTTCTTGACAAAGACACTGGAGTAGTTTGGCCATTTCCTTCTTCAATATCATCTTTTGTTTCACACACATGTATATATGTGTCCTATCTATATATACATACCTGTAAATATGTATACATGTGTATGTGGCATATATATATGTGAGAGAGAGAAAGAGTTATATATATATATATATACATACACACACACACACACACACACACACACACATATACACCCATATATGTGATTAAAGTTAGGTAGCAACTGAGGCAAAGAATCAGCTCTTTCACTAACACGAAAAAAAAAAATCTAGTCAAATAAACTTATCTGGGAGAGGAAAACACTCAGGGATTCTGGCCAAAACAGAAATGGTCTCTATCTACGCTGAATTTGACTCAGTCAGAACTCAAACAATAACTAAATGGGGCTCAGCCCGGGACCTATTGGTAACCAATTGATGAGAATCAGAGTGGTTTTAGTTTAAGACTTGGTCCTTAAGAAAGAAATGTAGTCAGTAAACCCCAAGATAATTGTGAGAATTTCAGAGATCCAAAAGAAAAAAATTATCTTTTAAGTGTAGATAAGATTATCACACCATATGTGGATAGAGAGAAGGAAAAGAAAGAGGGAAGGAAGGAAGGGAGGAAGGAAGGAAAGAAGGAAGGAAGGAAGGAAGGAAGGAAGGAAGGAAGGAAGGAAGGAAGGAAGGACGGAAGGAAGGAAGGAAGGAAGGAAGGAAGGAAGGAAGGAAGGAAGGAAGGGAAGGAAAAGGGTGGGAGGAAGGAAGGAAGGAAGGAAGGAAGGAAGGAAGGAAGGAAGGAAGGAAGGAAGGAAGGAAGGAGGGAAAGAGAGAAAGAAGGGAAGGAAGGAAGGAAAAGGGTGGGAGGAAGGAAGGGAGGGAAGAAGGGAGAAAGGAATAGAATGGAAAAAAAAGGAAAAGGGAAGGGAGGGAGGCAGGAAAAAAGGGAGGGAAGGAGGCAGGAAAAGAAGAGGAGGAGGAGAAAGAGAAGGAAAAGAAAGCAGGAAGGAGAAGCAAGAAGCAGCAGAGCCCCAGACCATAAACAACACTGAGAAGATGGGCTCCAGGGAATTAATGCATTTTCCTCGATGATCATCCTTTGAACTGGTTTTATTATCCTTCTCCTGCTACCGTTTTTACTAATTATTAAATTGATTGCCGCATGCCATTTCATTCTAGTTTCAGACCTAAACTAAGAAAGAACTAGCCTGGGTCAGGCCTGCCACCAGAAACTGAACTTAAAAAATGAGCTATCCCAATCTTCTTCTACTAGAGATGAAGATCTAGACACATGAAGTTTGTCACAGATTGTCATGGTTACTTAACAATATCTTAAAGAACTGAGCTAAATCATTATTTTATATTTATTGTGAGACTCCTAAAAATGAACTGTCAGTAATCATGTACACTCATATTTTTGTTCATATTGCACAGATTTTTCATCTACATTGACAGGGAAGCTCACAGATCAAGACAGAGTTGCCCAAGTTTATTTTATGTCTTGGAACTTGTTTTGATTATAGGATTTGGAGCTGAACAAGGCCATAGGCATAATCACCATGCCTAATTTCTTTCTTTTACAGTAAAAAATATTATTTGTAAATGAGGAGACTGAGTCCCAAAAGGGTAAATGACGAATTCAATAAAATGCTTTTTGGAGAGGCAGAGATGGGTAATGGGAAAAGCACTGGATTTAGTTTTTAACTATGATTCCGTCCTAGCTCAGATACTTCCTACCTGTGCAGCATTGGGCACATTAATTGTACACTCTGTTTCTTGATCTGTCAAATGGGGACACTAATACTTGCATGACTCAAATCATTCTGTAGTATTCGGTTGAAGTCTAAGTCATTTGATGTCATCTGGCTTCTACAAAGAATATCTGAGGATCAGAGAAAGCATGCAAAGATGTTGAAAAGCTTAGTGGATTATGATTTCCTCAAACATCCTCTGTATTTGATATGCTGGAATTGAAAGATCTTCGAGATGCTGCAGTCCTCATTAATGAAATAGTCTTCCCCTGGGGAAAAAAAAACACTATTTGTTCCTCTTTTACCTGAGAGCTGAAAAAGAGATTTACCTCAGGGAAATAGTCTGGTTTTTGCTGGTTAACCAAGAGGCAGCTCCTCTACCTTCAAAGAAAATGCTGTCTGTCGTGTTATATGGGATGGATCACAGGATCATTGGATCAAGGTAGAGGAAACCTTCCAGGTCACATAGCTCAACCTTTCCATTTGGCCTATGAAGTAACTGAGATACAGATAGACAAGTGCCTAAAGGCATATAGTTAAAAGAGAGGTAGGTGAGAATTCTTGTGTGTTAGAAGGTGCACAATAATATGGGATAGATAGCCACACTATGATAGTAGTTAGAGCTACTAGGGGACATGGAGATCAGTCCGTCCCTCTCCTTTATATTTCACATGAGGAAACTGAGGGACAAAAAAGGTACAAAGGACAAAATTAGGAGTCATGAGTGGAAACCACATAAAGGCAAACTTCATTTGGCATAAGTGAAAAAAACATCCAAACATCCTACAATGAAAGCTATCCAGAAGTAGAATGTTTTACCTCAAGAAAAGTAAGTGGATTCTTTTACATTGGGAGTCTTCAAGTAAAGACTAAATGTCCACTTGTCAAGAATAGAATAGAATTTTTTTCAGTTAGGGGTTGGACTAGCTGGTTTCTGAGGTTTTCCCCAACTCTGAAATGAGAGGGAGAATAAAAATCTATATAGTCAGTTTTGTTTTGTTTGTTTTTGTTTTTTGCTTTTTTGCTGAGGCAATTGGGGTTAAGTGACTTGCCCAGGGTCACACAGCTAGGGAATGTTAAGTGTCTGAGACCAGATTTGAACTCAGGTCCTCCTGACTTCAGGGCTGGTGCTCTATGCCACCTAGCTGTCCCTGTAGTCAGTTTCATAAAGAGGGATTAATGCTGGATGCTATTGTTGTTTGTCCTTCATTCTCTAAAAGAACCATGACATCAGGGAGGGGACCCCATGGCCTGCAAGTGAGGGAAGGCTGTGCAAGGTCTCCTGCCTCACTTTCCCCTTCAGAGCCATCTGGGTCTAGTGGTCAGACGGAGATCAGAAAGGCTGGACATGGCCCTGGATGCAGTGGGAGACCTTGGTCTTGTTAAGCTCAGGTGTTTAACCGAGGCAATGCCCTGTCAGTGATTAAGCTTAAGTAGAAATTAAGGCAAAGAATGGCCTCTTTTACCTGGGAGGGGGAGGAGAGAGACAGACAGATAGACAGAAAGAGAGAGAGAGGCAGAGAAAGGGAGAGACAGAAAGACAGACAGACATATATACACATATACACATATGTATTCTACATATCTATTTATAGGTAGATGTGTACACATACACATATATGTATGTACACACACATATATTTGTGCAGGTGTAGATATGCATTGAAGGGGGAGACCCTCAGGATTTCCAGTTAAAACAGAAACAATTGTCATTTGCATTCACTCTGAGCCAATAAGGGCCCAAGCAATGACCCAGTTGGGTTGGGTTTGGGTATGTACTAGTGCTGGGAAGAGAGTAGGGGCAGCTGGGTGGGGCAATGGATAGAGCACCAGGCCTGGAACCAAGAACACCTGAATTCAGATCTAGCCTCAGACATTTACTAGCTGTGTGACTGTGGGCAACTCACTTAAACTCACTTTCCTCATCTGTAAAATAAGTTGGAGAAGGAAATCCCAGCGTTTCTTTGTAAAGAAAACCTCAAGTAGCGTCATGAAGAGTCCAACATGACAAGGAACAAAGTACAGGAAGAAAGTACAAAACTTCTTGCTTCCAAATTTGTTGTTTCTCCTCCAATTCAACACTGCATCTATAGAGTAATATTTATGATAATGGGTATAAAATTTTAGAGCTGAAAAGGATTGTAAAATCTTTTAGCCCAGAGATTTTTAGTACATTTTTTATTAAAGCTTTTTATTTTCAAAACATATATGGATAATTTTCAACATTCACCCTTGCAAAACCTTGTGTTCCAATTTTTTTCTCTCCCTTCTCCCCATCCCCTCCCCTAGATGGCAAGTAATATATTGACTAAGTACATTTTTTAATGTCATAGTCTTCTTTGACTGAGGAAGCCTAAGAATTTCATTTGAGATAAATATTTTAAATGCTCAAAATAAAATATATAGGATTACAAAAGAAAGCAAATACATTGAAATAATTATTAAAATATATTTTGGAAAATATATTTTACAGATCCCACTTTAAAAACCCTTGATCTAATTGAACTCTTCCCTCCCCTCCTCCCATTAGCAGATGAGGAAATCAAAAGCCCAAAAAGGAAATGTTTGCTCCAGGATTTCAGTTCTTTACTGATTAGAATGGGGACTGGGACCTACATCTCTTTTTGACTCTTTCCTAATGGAAGACTTGGCTTCTGGAAATGCACAAGGATAGCAGTGTCATTCAAAGTGGAGTCCAGATGAGCCCTTCCAATGGAGCATGTGTTTCTAATTTGGGATTTCCTCCCTCCAGGGCCTATCTCACACAAGGTATTACTTTCAGGGTTTTGCATCTTCTCTCTAAGCCAGTGTCACTTGGTGGTTGGTGCCTCTTGAAATGAGAGAAATGACATATTCCAACTTTTGAGTGGGCATCGTTTCATTTTAGCAGATGGTCATTAGTGCTACGTGCCAGGGCCTCATTTGCTTCATGTTCAATCACAAGGAGGTCACTGCTCTATCCCCAAACATTGAAATAATAAGTTATGTAGAGCTTATATTAATAGGAGGGATATCTCTTCAGAATTTTTTAACCACTACCACCCCCATGTAAATAAAAAAGAATAAAAACTATTCTTTTTCTTTATATTCTTTATTCATTATAGTATTCTTAGCTGCAATGAGTATATTTTAAATAATAAGATGTACCACATCTTAAAAGAACAATTTTATCATTTGAATATCTTAAGAGAAACCTTGTAGCCTTTGGCATCCAGACCTGAGTAGTTTTGCCAGTTTTTCTGAGGAATATCTCAGAAAGTTGCAAAGGCTTCCTAGAGTGAATTAAGTTTTAGTAATGGAGTGAATGGATGATAAAATGTGTTTGGAGAATACAGAAATAATAGGTGGGGAGTGAGGATATTTACTCCCCCCAAAAGTACCCGGACCTCATGTGTCAGGTCACAACTGAGTCCAGATTGTCTCTGGGGTATAAAAGATCTTGATGTTATCTGATATCATACTCTTTGAAGATGGAGAGTAGAAGGAACTGCTGAATGTTTTCAACAAGACACCTGGACAGGGGTTTAAGGGATCCACCCACAAGTGGAATGGTTAATCAACCACCTGATGATTTTTAAAATATAGGGAAAATATGAAGAAATCAGAGATACTTGAAAAGACTTAAACTGATGTGGAATAAAATGGGCAGAACCAGGAGAATGAATTTGTTTGACATGATTTGTTGGTTTATACATATTAAGGTTTGTAGATATGGAGCTAGGGGAGATCTCAGAAACTGGCTTAACTCAAACCTCTCATTTTACAGGCAAAGAATTAGGAAAAAAATTGTAGAGGGAAACCTTACTTCTACCTGATATCTAGAACTATGCCAACTATATAGTAAAGAGCAGTTATTCATGTGACTATTATTCCTACTCCTCTATTTCCCCTTCTCCTCCAAGAGAATACAAAGACTTGGATGGCAAGGATGGCTTTATGTCCCTTTATTCCCAGCACATAAGAAGGACCTTGTATGTTTTGGGAAATTAATTAATGAATATTGACATTAATGTATATTGAATTCAAAGAATAGGTGAGCATGAATTACCTTTGGGAAAAGCAGATCTTTTTCATGAGCAATATTATAAATTTCTTCTTTCTTCTTTCTTCAGCTGTTAGCCCCAAACCATTAACAAATTCAATAAACCTGGAAGTTTTGCATTAAGGCATTTCATTGTATTCTTAATCCCTTGAAAATGACCAAAAACTTTAAGGGTATAAAAGTGACATCCATCCAATGAAATTGTCTAATTAGCATCCTATCAAAATATGTCTTGATTCCTATAAAGCTGAGTCTATGGCCAACTCACCACTTGTCCCCATCTAAAGCATTGTCTGAGGGACCAACAACTAAAGAATGAAGGTGCCATTAATATACCTGTATTCCATTGATAACTCAAATGAATATTTCCTCCACAATACTGAAATGCAATTGGTGCATTTAACTAATTAGTGCAAATTATAAATCCTTTGAAGTGGTCTCCTATATTTGAATTCATATTACATAATGTTCTAATTATGTAAAATATTCTAATTTCTTCCAGACTAATGGAAATATGTAGTGTGAATTGGAATAATGTGACCATGTGATTGATCATTCCAGTAGTAGGGACCTAGTATTAAGGCTTTAATACAAATAAATACACATCCCTTGGTAATCATTCTGACAAAACCATTCACTGATACCTTGGCCAAAGACAAGGGAAATCAAGACTGAGAGAAACAGGAAATAATCATGTTAAGTATTCGTGATCTCCAAACTGATACAGAAAGAATATGCAGAGAAATAAAAAAACCTATAGAAACAGAATAACATACCCATCATCTCTGTCACTTTGTCTACTAAGGAGATTTGTTCAAAGATGGTTTCTTTAACCCTACAAAATAAAATGTATTCTCCAAAATTTCACCTAACCTCTAGAAATTCTGTCTTGTGATTTTATTCTACTCTTCTTAGAGATAGGGAGCATAACAATAGGAGAAGAAGGCCTATAGTCTAGAAAATTTAAGGTTAAAGCCTGCCTCAGACGCTAGCTGTGTGATCCTAGGCAAGTCATTTGACTTTGTTTACTTCAGTTTCCTTATCTGCAAAATGAGAATAAAAACACTAAATCCAAGGGACAATTTGAGGATAAAATGAGATCATGCTTTAAAGCACTTTGCAAACCTTCAAGTGCTTTATAAATGTTAGCTATTATTATTATTAGCATTATTATTATTGTTATAAAAAACTAATGTGCTATTTATTAAGCTACAAAAAAGGAATAATTTTATCCATTTAAGCAATAATTCATCAAATATTAAACACAGATAAAAAATATTAGGATAATGATGGCCTAAGATATTTTTAAATCAGTTGAGTAAAATAGGAATAATAAAATTGTGATTTTGATGATGATACTATTTATATAGTGCTTTAAGCTTGGCAAAGTAAACATATTACTTCATGGAATCCCAAAAACTACTAGGTGATATAAGTATCATGAATTTAATCCTCATTCTGTATTTGAGCTAACACAAGGCTCAGAGAGTTTAACTGACTTTCTCTTGATCATATAAGTACTTAAGTGTCAGCAGTGATATTAAACTCATGTTCTTCCTGACTCAAGGTCCAGTTCTCTTTCCATTTTATCGTACTGTTCTTATGGAGGGTAAAAAAATCTAACAAGCTATATTTTCCCAGTTCTAAATGAATTTTGGAGCATACAAATAGGACAAGATTTCCTTTGGCCTTTAAGAATTGATATCAATTTGTAGTTTGATACCAACAGTGTATAGAAAGAGAAGGCTAATTTTGGGGGATAGCTAGGTGGGTAGTAGATGGACAACTGGGCTTGGAATCAGGAAGATTTATCTTGATGAGTTCAAATTTGGCCTCAGAGACATTTGAGAGAGAGACCTAACTCTGTTTGCCACAGTTTCCCCATCTATAAAATGAGCTAGAATCAGTCATTTCAAATTGCTACAGAGTATTGACAAGAAAACACCAAATGGGGTCATTGGACATAATTGATACAATTCAGCACTTTTATGCCTGTTAACATCACTCTATTTGTGGCTGACACCACAAATTCATG
The DNA here is from genome assembly GCA_023553655.1 of Myrmecobius fasciatus. NCBI lineage: Eukaryota > Metazoa > Chordata > Mammalia > Dasyuromorphia > Myrmecobiidae > Myrmecobius > Myrmecobius fasciatus. Next base: position 5,280 of record JAJPUD010010669.1, on the reverse strand, counting down.
TATGAGTGCTGCTTTTCTGTGCTTGCATCAATTTCTAGACAGATTAGTGGTATATTACTTCTTATGAGGTTCTGACTTTGGCTTTTGTTTTGTTGATAAATACAGATTTTTGGTTTTTTCCCATTCCCATTTTTTTAATTGGGCCAGCTACTTTAGTGTGAATTCTTTGTATGCTTTTCCATTATATATTAGAAAAATGTCACTGAAAATATCCTTTTAAATACTTTATTAAAACTTTCTTATAATCCATTTATTAAATATTCTTCTATTTATTTTTCATAATGAAAGTAAAATATAGGTAGCTTGTGGCTTAATACTTTCTTATAATAAATCAATATTTCATTTATTTAAACTTTATATTATACTCCTTTTATACCCTAGAATAGGTACTTTAGCCCCTGGCCAAGAGACCACTTGTGTTCCTATTCCTTTCCTGTTGCCCAACATGTCCCCAAGTCCAAATTTTTCACTTTTTTTTATTCCTACTTTCACCTATTCAATTAATCACAGAACCAATAAGCAAACCCCTTATTGTATGGCAAGCTCTAAACTAAGCACTGGAGATAGAAAGAATAGGAAAATATCTTCTCTTAAGGACTTTACATTCTAATGTCCAAGTCATTTTGCCTTTTACCTTATCTTTTCTATTCTAGGACAAAGACTTAAATGACTTAGAATAAGAAAAAAAAACACAATTAAACCAAAGAATCATCATTGCCATCACTGCTCCCATTCCTTGGTTGGTTGGCTGCTGTTTTTTGTTTTCTAAGAGGACCAAAATGACATCACTATGTTAGAGTTGAGTTATAGTATGTCTGACTGTGGCTGGTCAGACCAGTATGAGCTTGGAGTGCTCTATCACAGATTGGACACAAATAATACATATGGACAGTTAGGGTAGTATCTCTAATTTTGCACATTTCATGTATCTTCTGGGCTAATTCAATTCTCTTTTGCTCATAGAACACAGCATCCTTGGTGATAAGGGCACACTACTGTGCCAGTTTCTCTGATGTCATTCCATCTATTCTAAAGATCTAAAGAGAAACTTTGAGAGTGTCCTTGTCTCACTTTTTCTGATTACTTTGTAAGTACTTTCCCTGTGTAAGTTCCCTATAAAATATTTTTGGGCCATCATACATTTGGTATTCTTTCCAAATATTCAGTTAAATTTCTTCCTATTTACATTTTTAGCTTTCATTGAATATTGACCACTTTCTTGGGGATTGGAAATAAAATCTGTCAAACTAAGCTTATACTTAAGTGTCTTGACTTGCCCAGGGCTTTTATTCCTTGGCTGCAAAACAAAACATTCACCCATTAAATTTTAAACTTAAAAAAGAGCCTATTTGGGGGCAGTTTGAATGACAAACTTTAATTATGCCTAGAGTTAAAAAACAGAAACAACATATAATCTGCCCCAAGAGAACCTCTCTATATGTAAGACTAGATGAAATACTTAGGGAAGAGGTTTTAAATCTGTCCCTGACTGAGTTTTAGTGTGCTAATAAAGAGAGAGCCATTTTTCAGTTGTCATAGTACTATTACCTGGAGCATAGCAAGCTCTTCATTAAATATTAAGCCACCAGCTTCCTCTTGAACAGAAAAGAAATGATAGCATTTCATAGGCTTCTCCCCAGCACTTTACTAATATGATTTGCTGAACTATTTTGTGTGTATCATATCATTTGAAAGATAATCTCCCCAGAACCAGAGCGCATTGCAATTAGAAGGAAACTCAGAAATCCTCTAGATTAATATGAACAAATTTAGAGCCTGCCCTTGAGAAAAAGCCTTCCATTTGCAACTTCATCAACATTGAACTTAAACACTGATCTAAAGAGTAATGAAGATAATTCCATAGGTAGACTAGGCTGTTCTACCCTTTCTAAGAGCTGATTTTCTCACCTGTATAATAGGAAAAATACTACTTTAATTCACTACCCTGCAAAATAATTATGAAACTCAGCTGAAATAAAATTGAATATCAGCATGTCTTAAGGGATTTTTATATAATCAAATGTGAATTGAATCTAGAACCATGAGTACAAATCTTGGTTCTATTTTTTCATTATCTTTGTTCCCTTCAGTACGATCCAATATCTCTTGGAGATTCAGTCTCCTCATCTATAAAAGGGGAGAGTTGAACTAAATGATCTCTAAGGTCCTTTTGATGTCTAAGTATATGATCTTATGATATAATATTTCTCCTTTCTTAATATCCCTGTTCTCTGTGTGAAATTGTGAGGTGTTTGGAGGCTGACCAGGCTAGGTGGTACAAAAAATGGAGGGCCAGGAATGAAGTTGGGAAGATTTATCTTCTGTAGTTCCAATCTTGCTTTAGATACTTCCTAGCTATGTGACCCTAGACAAATCATTTAACCTTGTTGGACTTAGTCTCCTCATCTATAAAATAACCGAGAGAAGGAAATGGCAAACCAGTCCAATATCTTTCCCAAGAAAATCCCAAATAGGATCACAAAGAGTCAAACATGTCTGAAATGACTGAACAACAAAAAAGAGACAGGTGTCAGGGACATTAGAGAAGAAATTGTGTCAGGAGGTTGGAGTAGTTTCAACATTTTCCACATATCTATTGGAAAGAGGAATGAGACTAGATGTCCTTCTATAATCCAATGAACTTCCTTTTTCAAATGATTTTATCATCATCATCATGATCATTTTAGCTACCATTTATATAGCATTTCAAAGTTCTCAAAATACTTTTATTATTTTTTTTATTTTCAAAACATATACATGGATAATTTTTCAGTATTAACCCTTGCAAAACCTAGTGTACCAATTTCTTCCCCTTTCCCCACCATCTCCCCTAGAGGGCAAGTAGTCCAATATATGTTAAATATAGTAGAAATATATGTTAAAAGCAATATATGTAAACATTTTTATACAATTATCATGCTGCACAAGAAAAATCAGAGCAAACTGTAAAAAAAATAAGAAAGAAAATCACATGCAAGCAAATAACAACAGAAAGAATGAAAATGCTATATTGTGATCCATACTCAGTTCCCACAACTTCTCTCTAGGTGTAGATGGCTTTCTTCATTACTGAACAATTGGAACTGGTCTGAATCATTTCATTGTTGAAAAGAGCCATGTCTATCAGACTTGATCATTGTATAATCTTGTTGCCGTGTATAATGATCTCCTGGTTCTATTCATTTTGCTCAGCATCAGTTCATGTAAGTCTCTCCAGGCCTCTCTGAAATCATCCTGCTGGTTGTTTCTTACAGAACAATAATATTCCATGACATTCATTTACCATAATTTATTCAGCCATTCTCCAGTTGATGGGCATCCATTCAGTTTCTAATTTCTAGCCACTACAAAAAGGGCTGCTACAAACATTCTTGCACATGTGGGGCCCTTTCCTTTCTTCATGATCTCTTTGGGATATAGGCCCAAAAGAAACATTGCTGGGTCAAAGGGTATGCACAGATTGATAACTTTTTGAGCATAGTTCCAAATTGCTCTCCAGAATAGCTGGATCAGTTTACAACTCCACCAACAATGTATCAGTGCCCCAGTTTTCCCATATCCTTTCCAACATTCATCATTTTCTTTTCTTGTCATTTTAGCCAAACTGACAGTTGTGTAGTGTTATCTCGTTATCTTAATTTGCATTTATCTGATCAATAATGACTTAGAGCACTTTTTCATATGACTAGAAATGGTTTCAATTTCTTCATCTGAAAATTGTCTTTCATATCCTTTGACCATTTATCACTTAGAAAATAGCTTGAATTCTTATAAATTTGAGTCAATTCTCTATATATTTTAGAAATGAGGGGGGCGGAGCCAAGATGGCGAACTGCAGACAGCTTTCTCTGTGAACTCCTTTGGGACCTTCCCTCAAACCCAGACAAAGTGAGCCTTCAAACTGGTTTGTGAGTGAAGGCTCCGCCAAACATTTGGACTACAACGCACTTCTATCAAAAATCTACCTTGAAAGAACTCCAGAGAAGGTTAGCCTCAGGGGAAATCAGCAGCTGGTCATGATCAGACTCCAGCCGGGGCAGAAGTCAGGGCTGTGATAGAGGGGTGGATCTTAGGCAACCAGGAAGCCCCTGGGAGATGCGTGGGCCACTTTGCTCTGCTTGCGGGCAGGTGCTTTGGCAGATCTGCCTTTGGTAAAGGGTGGATAGAGAGAAGCTGAAAACGTTGTCCTAGTGCGAATCTAGCCCCACCAGCCTCAGACTGGAAGTCAACTCGGCAAACTGCCCCAGGGCAAATACAAATTGTTGCAGTTTTCTCTGTTTTTGACCAATATCCCAACTTTAAATCATGAGCAAGAAGCAGAAGAGAGCTCTCACCATAGAAAGCTTTTATGGAGAAAAATCCTGACAGATCCTGACATTATGAAAACAATCCCAGATGAAGCCACAAAGGCAGACTTAAGTTGGTCTCCCTTTCAGAAGGCTTACCTGGATGATTGCATTAAGAATCTCAAAAGAGAGCTAGAAGAAGAATGGGGAAATAAATTGAGATCAGGGCAACAGAAATATCAAAAACTGGAAAATAGGACTGGTGAATTGGAAAAAAAAAGAAAACAGTTCATTTTTTAGAAATGAAGCCTTTATTAGAACCCTTGGATGTAAAAATATTTTCCCAATTTATTGCTTACCTTCTAATCTTGTCTGCATTAGTTTTGTTTGTTCAAAAACTTAAAAGTACTTTTAAAATATTAATTCATCCTCACAATAATCCAGGGAGACATGTTATTATTATCCTTATTTTTTAAAAGAGGAAACTGAGACAAAAATTTGGACTTGTCCAAAATCACACAATTAATATGCATCTGAAGTTGCATTTGAACTCAGATCTTCCTGATTCCTTGTTCAGTACTTTATCTGTGGGATCACTTTATTGCCACAGACATGTGTGCATGTATGTTTATATGTACAACAATCACCTACATGACAAATTCTAGGAAAATCAAAGTAAAGTCTTTCTTTAGGCAGAGAAGATTGAATTTCTGAAGAAAAAAAAGAATTATTTTATACAGAACAGTACTTTCTCTGTTATAAGAGAGCCCCTTTTCCTATGATGGGAAAAGACAGACACTGTCTTGCATCTTGATACACATTAAACTCATCAAACCAATTTCTTAATTCTCCCTATCATAAAGAAACTTTGTCCCCCGAAGAAATTGAAACTATTTCCGGTCACATGAAAAGGTGCTCCAAGTCACTATTGATCAGAGAAATGCAAATTAAGACAACTCTGAGATACCACTACACACCTGTCAGATTGGCTAAA
>JAJPUD010010668.1:12856-60035 GCA_023553655.1 Myrmecobius fasciatus | reverse complement strand
TGACCTACTCTAATTCCTTTAATCTCTTTTTCTTGTCTTATTGCCAAAGCTAGCATTTCTAATACAATATTGAATAGTAATGGTGATAGTGGGCAACCTTGTTTCACCCCTGATCTTATTGGGAATGGTTCCATTACTGAATGAGATGTAACCCCTATCTGTAAGGAATTCTTTTGAGTTAGATTGGAAATGTCACATTAAATGTTTTGTTCTGTTTCTTCTTCAAAATGTTTCTGATAATCTCTCATTTATAGAAGATGACAAAAAAGACTCACAGGCAGTAGAACATGGATTTTGATCACTTCAATAGTGATGAAGAGTTAAATTGAGATATTCACTTTCTTAAATACTCTTCCTTGAGATTAATGGCACACATTTGTAAAGCAACTATTCAGGATTATTTTTGCAGTTTGCAACCATGGAATTGAGTTTGTCTTGTTTATGAAATTAACTAGCACTTATGAGAAGTGAAATAATAAACTTTGTTGATCATAAATAAGTGAAAATTACCTGTTTGAATTATATACATTACTTGTATATACAATTTTGCAGTCACAAAGTACTTTATAAATATAAGCTGCTGAAAAAGAAGGTTATGCATTATAAGAAAAGAACATGGTATAGTTAATAGATAGATAGATAGATAGATAGATAGATAGATAGATAGATAGATAGATTTTAACTGGCATTGGATCCAGAAAGTCGTAGTATCTACTTGCACTATGACATATAGTGGATTCCTGCCTTATGCAATAAGTAACACTTTAAAACTAAAAATTTCAGAGAGGGTGTCAACCTATATTGGTAGAAGAGGTCCCTGCAACTGGGAGTTCCCTTTACCAATGCAATAACCAAATTAATCCATATAATCATTTCAATGACACTGCTGAAATAATGGCAACAACAACAGTGATAAATTTCCAAGATCAAAACTCAACTAATTATCTGTGCAATGATTTGATGTTCATGGCAAAATAGGGAATTGCCATCCAATGGGATGTGTAATAATATTAAAAAAAATAATGTGTCAAAACACTACTGTCACTTCTGGAAGAAATTCTAAAATGCTGCCAAATTAGACTTTGGAAATACCATAAATTGGAATGGACTTAGTATATTTCAGCTACTTCAAAATTTCAATGAAATTGATGGGTAATATATGATTATATCATATGTAGCAAGAAAAATTAGAAGTATAAATACAATTACTCTTTTTACATGATGACTTTATCAATGATGGTTTCAATATATCATAGGTTGGCATAGAAATTAACTTGGAATTTTTTCAGAGTTTTTCTAGAAGTCACAAATTAGACATGAAATCCAGAAGATAACATGGAAAAAGTTTAGAAACTCAGAAATTCATAAAACATATGCACAGTATTCTATGGTATCAACATATTTTATTTTTTATTGCCATAATGATTCAGACCTTCTCTGGTACAAGGGTAGGGCAAAAAATCTATGTGGATTTTACAGATTGCAGGACCTGCAGTCCTCACCCCAATGATATGGAATATAATACTATATAATATTTAGTAAAAGTGTTATAGTAAAAATAGTTCTGAACATTTAAAAATATAAACCATGAATGTATATGAACTGAAGATATGAATCCTTTCATTATGTATTTTAATATACATATAATGTGCATACATTTATGTATACATGTGGATAGACAGGTTAACACACACATGCATATATTGCTGTTATTAAATACATACAATGTGCATACATATGTATACATATGTGGATATGCATGAATTCTGGTATATGCATCTATAAAGCAATATTTGTAAAAACATACCACCAGTTATATGCAAGGCTTTTATATTCCTTTTTTTCAATATGTATACCTACACATATGTACATTTATGTTTGCATGAATATATATATGAATATATAAATGAATGTACATATTCAAGAAATGTATACCTACACATATGTACATTTATGTTTGCATGAATATATATATATATATATATGAATATATAAATGAATGTAAATATTATAAACTTCAAAGGGAAATCATAAGAAATATCAACCCTTAAATCTAGATTTGATGAAATAAGCAATAAAATTGAAGTGTTAACATAATCTTAAGAGAAGTTGAAGACCATGAAATCATTAAAATGCCCATTTAACTAAATTAAACTTAAGGAAAAAAAAACAATGTAAATATGCAATTGATAAAAATGACAAAAATTCCTGAAGCATATAATTAATGGGTTTTAAATTTACAGAAATGTTTATGAAAAATAAATATATCACTTCACTGAGTTATAGTAAATGAAAAAAAATAGGTACATGCTGTTAGATTTCTTGAAAACTCAAAAGTGTTTAAATTCCAGATGGAACCTATAAAAGAAATGAGACCCAAGAGTAGAATGTAAAACCTTGCACAGGTGATATCCAAATGAATTAAACTAGCATTATCTTGACAATGTGTTGAACAAATAAATGACTTTGTCATTTTTAAATAAATACAAATGTGTTTATTATTGCATTTCATGATGAGAAATTATTTTCTACCAGAAATTACAAAAGGATTTTCTTAAGTAACTTGGGCTTATTTATCAATACATATATCTATGTAAGAAAGTCTTACAAATTGTATAAGATATAATTTAAGAATGCAAAGATTTTGCTCTTACTATGTACTTGCCAGGATATGACCCAATTGCTAAAAACAATGTAAAGTGAACCAACAAATCATTCACAAATCCTTATATAAACAATTATACAACTCAAAATGGTCATGAGTAAGTAAAATACTACAACTAGAGATATCACATGGGGGAAGAATCATCAATAATGACTTACATATAACATTGATTCATAAAAATTAAGAATAATATTTTAAGAGATATCATAGTGTCATGCTGGCATAATCTTCAAGATAAAAGGAATGAAAGTTTTCAAAATGTAGAGCCCTAACAGGAAAAAATATTACCCATTAACAAAAGATTTATATAGAGATATAGATTTATAATTTCTATTTATAAACCTATATCTCATATAGATTTATTTATTTATATATATGTATATATAACATATACATATATATTATATACATATATGTGCATATTTCATGTCATCCTATATACTACTGACAATATCCCAGATATCTCCCCCCACAAAATTTTAATTCAATTATACAGAAATTATTTTGTCAAGCTGTTTAAAACTCAATACTAATTATAGTAATATATACCATATATATCTTATATATAATAATAATGCCAACTTATTTGAGTTGTAAGGTATTCAAAACCTGTAAGATATAGTCATAATTTTGCATTAGTAATGGTGGTAATAGTGGTGATGGTGATAGCAATAATCATATTAGTAGTAGTTGTTGTTATAGTTCTAGTAGTAGCAGTAAACACCAGATAATTACTCAAGATGAAACCAAAAATTCTAATTCAGTCTCAATACCCTACATGATTATAAATAAGAGAATCAGTATGGATTAGGGAACTGAAGAAAAACTGAAGTTAGACCTGAAACTTATTTTATAGTTGTTATTAAAAAAAAAAGGAATCCTGAGTGTTTCAACTTTAAAATATATATTTTATGCATTATATTTCATCTGAGCCCTGCTACTCTTCAAAACTGGTGTCATCAATGGAATTACAGTCATTCAATCATTTAATCAATAAATATTGATTAAGTGCCTATTATGTGCCAGGTACAATGCTAGGTGCTGTGGGATACAAATAAAAGACTGGAATAATTACTATTCACAAGGATCTTTACATTCTAATGGAATGATGAAACATGCTACCTAATCACCAACAGAGAAATAAGAACTCAGGCTACCTCATGAAATATATTTTAATATGGTGAAAGCAGAAATCAGTTTTCTTTAACTATATATGTTACAAATTTTTTTTTCCTTTTTTTGTTTTTTAAGGGTTGTGGAAGTTAGAGAAAATTGATTTTTGTTCATTTTAAAATTAAATTCAAACTTTAAAAATTCTAATGGTTGAGAAAAATACATATATAAAATGAATAAACACAAGGTAGATAAATAAAAATTATTTGGAGAGAGGCAACACTAATAGGTGGGGGGATAAGGAAAGACTTTAGCTACAATATAATATTTAAGTTGAATTTTAGAGGAAGAGAAGGACTTCTTATAATTTACTCTCTAAATCTTTCTATATTTTTGACAACAGTCTTGCCACATAAGTGTATCCTTCTGAATCTGGTCCCAGGTCCTTTATATGTGCTGTCTTCTCTCATTAGAATGTAAGTTCCTTAAGGGTAAGGGCAGTTTGGCTTGCTTGTATTTTTTAAATATAGTAATAATTTAATAAGAGCTGTCACTCTGCCTCTGTCTGTCTGTCTGTCTAGCTCTCTTTTTCACCAACCACTTGCTCAGGATCTTCAATCAAATGTTGCATGATGTATTTCTTGGTAACATTATTGAAAACATTATTTTTAAGTGCAGTTTGAACCTGGTATCAATGACCGCTAAAGTCCTTTTCAACTATGAGATTATTTAAAAAATAGAATGTTTTCTGGCTCATGCTCTCACTCTGTTAACCACAGAAGTATTGATACAAATTAAATTACATTGGTAAATGAGAAGTTATTGTTTGCAGGATTCTCTGGGTTATATAATTCATGATTTTAAAATCAAACGAATTAAGTTAGCCTTTCATTTTTTGGGAAAAGATGAAACATCATTCAGAGATGATGGGAATGATGTACAGGGATCTTTTATAGATTTGTTTTACTTTTTCTTCTGGTTTTGCATCTACAATTCTTTTTTTGGCATAACAATGAATAAATTGGACATATATAACCTATTTGACTTAAATAGTCATGCTGGTTTTTGTAAGATAATTTCTCTGGCTAGATAGCATGCTAACACTATCCCCTGAATATTTTGCAGGGTACATATGAAATATGCTTTTCTTAAAAGGAGACAATACTGATTGCAAAGCATAACTAATCCTCCACATTTAAAGACACACACATTATTTTCATTTTATCAGTAACATGGAGTTTAGAATTTCAGAAGAGTTTTCTCATATACACAGATTTTGCTCTCTTTCTAATTGGGCAGGCTTCATCTATACATGCATATATATATATATATATTCCATTAACATTCAATTTTACATGTTTTTCTTCTGCAGTTCAATTCATTATCTCATATAATACTATTAGCTTCCTGGTGCTTGGATTCTAGCTTTCCTTTAGTACAAGTTCTCTTGTGTGAGGCTATGAATATGTATAGCACAATAAAATAATATAATAATAGGCATTTTCTAAATTTCAGCTACATATATCTTCAATCTAGAGTTAGAAAAGCCATAGCTGTTACTTCCCAGAAGAGAAGATCTTTATGTCCTGTGAAATAGCTGTCCCAAAGACGTTCACTTCCATGTGAGTTAAATGGCTTGAGTAAGTTCTGAAAAATTCAGAAGAGAATTTTTTCCCCTATGGATAGTTCTGCCTATCATCATCTCTGAAACATTGCCAGATTTTTCTAACATTGAGAAGGCTTCAATTGATATCCTTATTCATTCTTCCTATGTCAACTACTACAATTCATTCTTTTATAGCCATCTTAAATCTTTAGTCTCTCAAATTCCAGGGTCCAGAATACTTTGAGCAGACTATTATCTTGCTCAGTGAAGCAGGACTGCTTCACCCTCATTCCTACTCCATCACCTTAATAGACTGGGTTTCTTTTCATCTACAAATTTTACTCAAATTGTTTCTCTACTTTCCATAACTCTTCAAACTCATTTCAGGCTATTTCCTTGACTTGACATCCACTTGGATACACATGAACCTTTTCCTTCTACAACTCCCATTATAGCCAAATACAGCTTCCCTTTGCTCCTCTGAAGTATTTCTTTCTTTATTATATTAATATACCCATTCTATACCCCAAATACAATCATAGAGATGATAAAAATTTTCAGATAGATTTTCATGTAATAAGCAATTTTTAAAAGTGATAAGATTGATTTAACAAGGGTATTTGTGTACTGCCCTCATAAATTTGCAAAAATGTACCTAATAGCTAAAAGGTTTCTCAAACTCCTACATACTGTTCCTACTTTTCATATGATTCTTCCAGGGTCTGGCCATTCCTAATGCTTACTAATTATATCTTGTGCTGATTGTTGGAAACCAGCTTCCTAAGACCATGGTATGATTGACCAAAAAGGGAACCATTAATAATGACTTATTCTGTTGTGACTGCAGAATTTAGTAACAGTATAGTTCAGAATGAAGCCAAATTTAAGATATTATTTTAGTATGGGCTCCTCAGATTAAATAAACCTATATAATAATAGGAATAATCATTGGCTCCAAACAACATTGCCACATTTACTTGGATTTGCAATTTATCTCTTGATAATCAGAATGTTATATATTATACATATAATATATAACATATAACATATCATTCTGATATATATGTGTGTATATATATATGTATGTATATATATATATATAGAGAGAGAGAGAGAGAGATTTGCTCCCTCTTTATATTATGGTTCATTTTTACATATTTGGATATGTTATAGATCAATTCAGGTCATTCTAAAATATCAGTAAAAGTCTGACATAAAAGCTGAGCATTTATATAGGTTAGTTGTGCTCCCAAATGCCATGGTCACTTAAGATTCTGCATATAGTTCTACTGGCAAATATGCTTCTTTGTTAGATAATGTAAGTAAGACTTTATGGCATTCATTCATTGGTGACAACTGAGCTTATGCAGCAATATTGAGTAAAATTAAAATCTACAGGCAAACAACTCACATATAATTATGTAATCCAAATATTGTTATATCCTATTAACAAGAAGTAATTCTTGTAATAAATAAAGGGCCTCTCTGTTCAAAGAAATACTTGATGGGTATAAAGAGTATGCTGGCTAAATAATTTACCCATAGTTGTTCTATTTATGTTTAAGTCCCTAAAATGTTTTCTTAATTGTGCCATAATCCATTTGAAGTAAAAAAAAAATAGTATAAAATCAAGAAAACAATCTAAAGGGAATTATGTGAGCCATAAATGTACCCAAAATATGAATTGGGTTGTAACAAGGAACAAAAGAGAAAATGACTGGAGTTGAAACAGGCAAAGATGTTCTCACATTGTACATCACTATAATTTTTCCCTCCCTTGCAGCCAAATCAATACTCATTAGGATTCCATTACTCCCTACAAAAAATATGTGAAAAAATGAATACATGAAAGATAGATTCCACAGTTTATCTCACCGCTGTTTTCACAAAGAGAGGTATTAAAGAGGTGACATATGGGAAAAGGAAAAGGGAGGAAAGAAGTGAGTGACACCTTCAAGAAGGTGAGATTCATTCCATCCCCATGCTGCTTCTTGAATCCTAATGACAAAGTTATCATTTTGTATAACAGAGAAGTACAAGCTGAGAATTTAGATTTCCAATACACTGTGTAGTTCTATATATGTGCGATACAATATCATGAATGTTAATTGAAACAACCATATTTCAGGAAAAAGAGAGACATTTGCCCCAAAATATGATACTCTGTAGGGGAAAATAATCATGAACTTTGAAAGGCACAGATATACCACAAACTTAAGATAAAAAATAAATAATTTTAGAGTTATCAAAATTCACCCAGCAAGCCATAATTAGTGCTTTGAAGCCTCTTTATCATTGTTTAGCTGGATAATACTTTTTGCATCATCATTTTATTTACTTATAGAATATTTATTAAAGAAGGCTTTGTTATTTATATAAAATGGAGCATGATATAGAATGCTGAAAATATATTTTAAAGTCATTTAATTTTCTATTAGCCACTCCATGATTAAACCCTGATGTCTTAATTCTTTAAATATTTTTGCAAAGATTTTTTATCATTTCTTAACATGTAAATCAATCAACAAAAACTTGTTGAAAGAAACTATTCAAAACATGCTGTTTTATGACTCATTGGAAGATAAAAAATAGGTCTTAGGCAATGTCCTTGTTACTTATGTTAATTACTTAACATACCACAGATGGTTAATAATGAATAGAACAGGATAGTGGTAAATGAAGTTTGACATAAGGGAATAAAAAACTTGGAAATAAGGTTGAAGCAATGAATGAGGATTGTATTTTAGAAGGCTATTAAAGTCAACCTAAGTATCTTTTAGTCTTTAAGCAAGAGGAAACTATTCTTTTTTTTTTTCTTTTTAGGTGGCCATGGGGTGCAGAGGTACTAGTTTTAGGAACATGTATCTAGTTGTGTCACATAGTCCAATATTGTAAGAAGAGAATACAAGAGACATAATCAATTAGAGGGCTGTTTAAAAGTCCAACATTTGACATATTGAAAAAATTTTGATAATGCATGGCTATTAAATATAGTAATCAAAAATAAAATGGAAGTCAAAAACAATGGAAAATTTTGGATTCTGGATTTCTATGAGAATGAAGAACACATTAAAAATATTAATGTCAGCATGAAGAATTATTTTACATGGAAAATGAAGTGTTTGCTATTAAAATATTTTGAGTCTTAGTTTGTGGTATAAAATAAAAGTTGATATATTCTGAATGAAATTATATATTTGCAAGCGGAACTCAAATTCTGAGAAGTACCTGTGTTTGCCAGCCATTTTCTCTAAGCTTTTACCCCCCCAACTACAGTATGTAAAATGAAAATATTAATACATCCCTAAAAGTATTGGGGCAGCTAAGAGGTATAATTAATAGATCACTGGGACTCAAGGCAGGAAGACCTAAGGTCTAATTTGGATTCATGGCCATATCCCAATTGTTAAATGATCAAAAGATATGAAATATGCCCAAAGGGCTATAAAATCAGAAATATCCTTGGAGCTAATACTACCACTACTAGGCATAAATCCCAAAAGAGATTTTTTAAAAAGGAAAATTACTTAACACATAAAAAAAAAGTTATAGCCCTTCTCAGGGAAAAAAATGGAAACTAAGTGGATGCCCATCAATTGGCGAATAGTTGAATAAATTATGATATGGGGGGGGGTAGCCAAGATGGTGGAGAGCAGGCATGACTCTCTGTGACCTCTTCTGACTTTCTCTCAAACCAACAGCAGATTAAGCCTCCCAACTGATTTGGGAGTCAAAGCACCCACAAATATTTGGAGTATAACACATTTCTTAAAGAAGTTACCTTGGGAAAACTTCAGAACACATCTGTTTCAAACTGACAGGGGGGACAGTCTCTTGGGTCCAGACCACAGTAGAGAGAGCCCAAGGCAGAAAGCCATGGCTGAGACTCAGAGCACTGAAGTTTCTAAGCATTGGGAATCTTCTCTGAGATTCTTAGACCACTCTGTCCTGGTTGCAAGCAGGTGGTTTGGTAGATTGACCTTTTGTAAAAGGTAAATTGTGGACCAATGAGTACCTGAAGAGCTGTACCTAGCTGACAGTACCCAGCACTGGAAATCAATCAGCAGAACTTCCCCAGGATAAATTAAAGCAGCTGTCACTCCTTTGCTTTGAACAGACCCCAAAGCCTTAAAAAAATGATTATAAAAACAAAAAAGAACACTCACCATAAACAGCTTTTATGGTGAGAGAGAAGAACAGACCTCAAATCCTCAAGGTTCTTAAAAGCAAAGCAACTCCAGAGGAAGCTGCAAAAGGAGACATGAACTGGTCCCAATTTCACAAGGCTTTCCTGGAAAGTTGCATGAAGAATCGTAAATGAAAATTAGAAGAAAAATGGAGAAATGAAATGAGATCATTGCAAGAAGGAATGGAAAAAGCATATAATGCCCTACAAAAGAGATATGAAAAAGATACCAATTCACTGGAAAACAAAATTTGTGAAATGGAAAAAGAAATGCAATTAACAAAAAAAAAATCAATTGGCCAATTACAAAAGGAGCTAAAAAAGGTAGCTGAAGAAAATAACACACTAAAACTTAGAATTGAATAAATGGAAGCAAATAACTCAATAAGACATCAAGAATCAGTCAAACAAACACACAAAAAAGAAAAAAAAATAGAAGAAAGAAAATATGAAATATCTCCTAGGAAAACGCCTGACCTGGAAAATATATCTAAGAGAGACAATCTAAGGATTATTGGACTTCCTGAAAGATGAAAAAAAGAACTTAGACACTATCTTCCAGGAAATCTTAAAAGAAAACTGCCCATATATTTCAGAATTAGAAGGTAAAATAGCCATTAAAAGAATTCACTAATTACCTCCTGAAAGAGACCCCAAAATTAAAGCCCCAAGGAATATCATGCTAAATTTCAGAACTATTGCACCAAGGAAAAGATATCACCAGCATCCAGAAAAAAAAAATTTAAATACTAAAGAGCCAAAATTAGAATCTCCCATTAGGAGCTTCTACATTAAAGGACTGAAGGGCTTGGAATCTGATATTCTGAAAGGCAAAGGAACTAGGATTACAGCCAAGAATATCCTATCCAGCTAAAATGAGCATTATCTTTCATGGAAGAAGATGGACATTCAATGATACAGGTGAATTTCATCTATTTCTAGTGAAAAGACCACAAATGAGCAAAATTTTGATCTTCAAACACAGAACTCAAGAGAATTATAAGAAGGTAAAAAGGAAAAAAAAACTCTTGAGAACTGTATTTCTGTTATGGGTATATTTAGAGAATGTGGGTATAATTTGATTTTATTATGATAATATGAAAAAGAAACTAGAGGTGGGAAGGGGATCATACTGTATAAGGAGGAAAAAGGAGGTAAATAAAATAAGGCAAATTACATCTCACAAAGAGGCAAAAAAACAAAAAACAAAAACCCCTATTCTAACTGTGGGAAAGAAAGGAGAGGGATGAGCACTGTGTGAATTTTACTCTCATCAGATTTGGCTCTAAGAGAGAATATCAGAAATATTTGTTTTCACAAAGAAACTTGGCTCACCTTATAGGGAAGTGGGAAGGAAAGGGGGAAATGAAAGGGAAAGACTAATAGGGAAAATAGAAGAATTAAGGGAAAGGTGAAAAAAGGGGTAGGGGCTCTAAAAGGTGAGGACAGCTTGAGGGAGGTGGTCTCCAAAAGTGATATACTGGGCAGGAGGGAAGGGGGAAGGAAAGAGAAAAACATAACTTTGGGTAAATACAATAGCAAGAAATTCAGAATTAGTTATTTTAACTATGAATGTGAATGGGATGAACTCTCCCATAAAACAAAAGCAGAGAGCAGACTGGATTAAAGATTCTGCAATATGTTGTTTACAAGAAACACATCTAAAGCATAGTGATACATACAGAGTAAAGGTAAAGGACTGGAGCAGAATCTATTATGCTTCAGGTGAACAAAAAAAGCAGGGGTAGCAATCCTGAACTCAGAACAAGTAAAAGCAAAGATAGATCTAATTAAAAGAGATAAGGAAGGAAACAATATTTTACTAAAGGGTACCATAAATAATGAAGTGGTATCAATACTAAACATATACGCACCAAATGGAATAGCATCCAAATTCCTAGAGGAGAAATTAACAGAGATGCAAGAAGAAATAGACAGAAAAACTATATGTAGTGGGGGATCTCAAACCTTACTCTCTCAGAACTAAATAAATCAAACCACAAAATGAATAAGAAAGAAGTTAATAAGGTAAACAAAATGTTAGAAAATTTAGATATGATAGATCTCTGGAGAAAATTTAATTGAGGCAGAAAGGAGTTTGTTTTTTTTCTCAGTGGTTCATGGAACTTATATAAAAATTGACAATGTGTTAGGGCATAAAAACCTCAAAATGAAATGCAGAAAGACAGAAATAGTAAGCATTTTTTTTCAGATCATGATGCAGTAAAAATCATATGCAATCTAAGACCAGGAGAAAATAGACCAAAAGTTAACTGGAAATTAAATAATCTTATCTTAAAGAATGAATGGGCAAAACAACAAATTATAGACATAATCAATAATTTCATAGAGGAGAATGACAATAATGAGACAACATACTAAAATTTGTCAAAATTTGGTCAAAGGATATGAATAAACAATTTTCAGATAAAGAAATTGAAACCATTTCTAGTCTTATAAAAACATGTTCCAAATCACTATTGATTTGGAGAATGCAAATTAAGAAAACTACACACCTGTCAGATTGGCCAAGATAACCGGAAAAAATAATGGCAAATATTGGAAGGGATGTGGGAAAACTGGGACACTGATATATTGTTGTTGGAACTGTGAACGGATCCAACCATTCTGGGGAGAGAGCAATTTGGACCTTTGTCCAAAGAGCTATTAAACTGAGAATATCCTTTGACCCAGTAGTGTTTCTACTGGGTCAATATTACAAAAAGATCTTAAAGGAGGGAAAAGGGCCCACATGTGCAAAACTGTTTGTGGCAGCCCTTTTTGTAGTAGCTAGAAACTAGAAACTGAATGGATGCCCATTGTTTGGAGAATGGCTGAATGAATTATGCTATATGAATGTTATGGAATATTACTGTTCTGTAAGAAATTACCAATAGAGAGGCCTGGAGGGACTTACATGAACTGATGCTAAGTGAAATGAGTTGAACCAGGAGATCATGCCGTGTATAATGACAAGAACAAAACTACAATGATCAATTTTGATGGACATGTTCCTCTTCAACAATGAGATGATTCAAACCAGTTCCAATTGTTCAGTGATGAAGAATGCCATATGCACGCAGAGAGAGACCTGTGATATCTGATTGTGGACCACAACATAGCATTTTCATGTTTTCTATTGATGTTTGTTTGTATTTTGTTTTCCTTCTCAAGTTCTTTTTTTCTTTCCAGATTCAATTTTTCTTGTGTACCAAGATAACTGTATAAATATGTATACAATATATTGAATTTATCATATACTTTAAGATAGTTAACATGTATTGGACTAACTGCCATCTAGGGGAAGGGTTGGGGGAAGGAGGAAAAATTTTGGAACAGAAAGTTTTGCAAGGGTCAATGTTTAAAAATTACCCATGCATACATATTGCAAATAAAAAGTTTTAATAAAAAAATAAATCATGGCATGTAGTTACAATAGAATATTATTGTTCTATGAAAAATGATGTGCAGAATTGCTTTCAGAAAAAAAAAACTAGAAAGACCTGATGCAAAATGAATTGTATTGGTACAAAGTAATAGCAATATTGTGGGATGCTATTTTCAGCAATACCATGATCCACAACTACTCTGAAAGACTTACAGAAAATTCTTTCCATATGCAGAGAAAGAACTGATTGTGTTTAATACAGATTGAAGCAATCTCCCCCCACCCTTTTTCTTGAGGATTTTTTTTAGGGGGAAATCTATGTTTTCTTTTATAACATGTCTTTTATGGGTATGTTTTGCATAACTTAGCATGTGTTAAGAGGATTGTGAGTGGAGTTGTGTGAGAGAATCTGGAACTCAAAGTTTTAAAAACAAAGGTACAAAATGTTTCAAATATAACTAGGAAAATAAAATATTTGTTAAAAAAAAGGGGGAAAAATTGACTTGTAAACATAGTATCTATGTGCCTGGGAAAATCACTTAATCTCTTTCTCAAAAGTAAAATAGGGATAATAATAGAATCTACTTTAAAGTTCTGTTTTGAGGATTAAATTAGAAAGCAATTGTTAAGCATTAAAGCACTTAACACAGTTCCTGGCAAATAGTAAACACTATATAAATTCCCTTAGTTGCTAGTATTACTGCTGCTTCAGATCAGATGAAATGCTACTGCAGATAAAATGAAATGTAATAGCTTTTTTAAACTTTTAAGTCCTCACTATAACATGTGAAGTATCCTTAGGACAATGAGGGAGAGTAAACAAAGGAAAGTAGGCATGTTCACACAAATTAATTTCATATGGGCAAAAAATGTCCTTTGAGTGATATTGTAAGCAAATTAGAGGAACAAAGGATAGTTTACCTCTCAGACCTGTGGAGATGGAATAAATTTATGTCCAAAGAAGAACTGGAACTCTTAATTGAACACCAGATAGATAATTTTGATTATATTAAGTTAAAAAGTTTCTGTACAAACAAAACTAATGCAGAGAAGATTAGGAGGGAAGCATCAAATTGGGAAATCATCTTTACATTTAAGGGTTTGGATAAAGGCCTCATTTCTAAAATATATAGAGAATGCTCTCATACTTATAAGAATTCAAGCCACTCTTCAATAGATAAATGTTCAAGGGATATGAACAGACAATTTTCAGATGATGAAATTAAAATCATTACTAGTCATATGAAAAGGTGCTCTAAATCACTATCAATCAGAGAAATGCAAATTAAGACAACTCTGAAGTACCACTACAGACCTGTCAAATTGGCTAAAATGAGAGGAAAAGATAATGATGAATGTTGGAGGAGATTTGGGAAAACTGGGACACTAATACATTGTTGGTGGAATTGTGAATGGACCCTACCATTCTGGAGAGCAATCTAGAACTATGCTCAAAAAGTGATCAAACTGTGCCTACCCTTTGAGCCAGCAGTGTTTCTATTGTGCTTATATCCCAAAGAGATGTTAGAGGAGGGAAAGGAACCCACATGTGCAAGAATGTTTGTGGCACCCCTTTTTGTAGTGGCTAGAAACTGGAAACAGAATGGATGCCCATCAATTGGAGAGTGGCTGAATAAATTATGGTATATGAAATGTTAGGGAATATTATTGTTTTTCTTATTTTGTTTACTTTCTTATTTCTGTTCTCCTGATTCTCCAAATCATATGTTTAACTCAGTTTCAGGTTACCTCAATCAGAAGCTTATAGAGATCATTGTTTAATTGGTTACAAATAGAAATTTGTTAACAAATCCTCATCCTTGCCTAAGCCCTAAAAATATTGGAAATGTTAAAAAGCTGAATAACTGAGGAAAATACACCAAAAATTCAAAAACAGTCTAAATACTGGATAAATATCTGTCAGAACAGCTAGGCTTCCTAATTGATGAAATATGCTAGTTACTATCAAAATAAATAATAAATCTTCCAGTTCTGACCAGTGACTGAACTATATAAAGGCAACAACTGGCAAAAGCTAAAAGGAATAGAAAAAGTAAGCAGTTGGCATAAACTCCTCCCAGGTCAGTTTTAGCTATTCCAAGATACTGGTGTTATACACCATCACCTTCTGAAAATAAGTACCCTGCAAAAAGCACAGCTTGTACTTATTAAGTGACTATTCAATATGCCAGATGATCTGAAGAATGAGATCTCTGAGAGGGCTGCTGCTACAACTGCTATTGCTAACAATACTATGGCCACTAGTCTTGGTTTTTTCTACATTGAAAAAGACAAATTGACAGAAGCTATTCAGGATTTCATCTGATTTTCCATGGGATTAACCAGCCTACAAAGCCACTTGGCAAAGTCAAAGGAAAACTGAACATATTTTGTGGCTTCTAGCTTCCTCTTTCAGTCTCTTTCTCCCAATAATGATCCTTTCACAACTTCCCTTGTCATCTGGGTAGCTATATTTTTCCCCAATCAATCAATCATTATTATTAAGCATTTACTAAGTGTCAAAGCATCCTAGATTATTTTGGCATCTAAAATTCCATGATTAGACATTTCTATTTTGGTGATTCAGGAGAATTTATGCTATCACTGAAGGAATGATTTTCAGAGATATCTGATGCATGACCTTCAAATTAGAAGATCATGGATTTTAAGCCAGAGGAGACTGTGATGATCATTTCGTTTAACCACTTATTTTACAAATAGGGATACTAAGGCCCAGAGAAGTGAAATGATTTGTTTAAGGTTACAACATGACTGGGGCCCATATTCACTGACTGAATCCAGTACCATTATTGTTATTATTATTCTTTTTATTATTATTACACCTCATATTTTCCATTCAAATAGTAATGACAACTAACAAAGATGGCTATGGGTTAGAAGGAAGTGTCTATTATTTTTAAAGTCCTCAAATACACACTAGCAGCATCCAATCATTAAGGGATTGTATTATGTTTTGGTGATGAGAAGTCAATGCCAAATGCACATGGTGGATTTGAATGATTCTGCATCTCTATTTCTGGCTCCTTTACCTATGTTTTATTCCCAGACAGATCAATTCTCCTAATAGAGACAGAAGAGGGAGGGAAGAGAATGCACTATACGTATATATATCACTGACTCAATGTGGTCCCATATCCATATTGTTTAAACTCTAGTTACCCTGGACTACTCTCTTGTTTTTTTTAACTATATAACTCTACTATTTACTTTCCTTCTTTCTATTTAATATGCAGCTTTCTAATCTAAATGAAAAGATGGTTTGATTACTGTAATAAGGCAAAAATGCAGATGTGTAATAAGAGATGCCAAATAAAAACGCATTATCTAAGTTGTGTCTTTCTACTCTTTAAGACAGTTAAGACCAACAAGAATAAAGAAGAGAACATTCTGACTAGGGAGGAAGGGGAGCTAAGATGGTTGAGTAAAGGCAGGGAATCTCCCAACCTGTTCCCCAAACTCCTCCAAATTCCTTTAAATAATGACTCCAGACAACTTTTAGAGTATCAGAATCCACAAAAAAAAAGATGGAATAGAACAATTTTCCAGCCAAAGACAATTTACAGGGTCAGTAAGAAAGATCTGTGGTACCAGGATGGAAGTCCAGTGAGCAGTCCAAGTGCAAGTCATGCCAATGCAACACCATCCCCAGTTCAGGTGTCAAAAAAGCAAAGTTGGACCTTGGATCTCTGAATCAACTACAATACTGGCAGTATCTAGACCTCAGCCTAGAGACACCAATGAAGACTTGGAAGGTCAGCAGGAAAAGGTTTGGCAGTAGGGTGAGAGGGCCTTGGAAAACCACAAACTAGTAGAGTGTGGTAGTAGCTACAGTGTACTGGGGCCTCAAGTCACAGGAATATTTTTACTAGAACTGAGGGGAAGACTTTGTTGGTTTAGCACATTAGAACTTACAGCCAAAGTAAAGGAATACTCTTCACAATTCCAGGGCAGGAAAGAATGCTTATTGTCCGGTTCCTAGAAGGATCTCTGAAAAGAAGGATTTATGCAAAATCCTTGAAGCTTGAAACAATGCATGCTGAATCTTGGAAATGAACACTTATTTAAACAAAGAGTTAAAAGTCAATAAATAGGTTGGGGAAATAAGCAGGCAACATGAAAATATACTTACCATAGAAAATTACTATGGTGATAGGGAAGATCAAATCATACTCAGAAGAAAATAACAAAGTCAAAGCTACTACATCCAAAGTCTCGCCCCCAAAAAATAAATAAATAAATAAGAATTGGTCTGAGGCCATGGAAGATCTGAAAATGGATTTTGAAATCAAGTAAGAAAGAGAGGAAAAATCAGCAAGAGGATTGAGAGTAGTACAAAAGGGAATACAAAAATCTAATGAGGAGAAGAAAGTCTAAAAAGCAAAATTGACCAAATGGGAAAAGCTATACAAAAGCTCACTGAGAAAATACTTTTTTGAAAGTTAAAATTGAGCAAATGGAAGCTAGTAACTTTATGAGAAATCAAGAAGTAACAAAAAAAATACAAAAGAATGAAAAATAGAAAACAATGTGAAATTTCTCATTGTAAAAAGCACTGATCTGGAAAATAGATCTAGGAGAAATAATTTTAAAATCATTAGTCTATCTTAAAGCTATGATAAAAAAACATCTTTTAAGAAATCATCAAGAAAAATTATCCTGATATTCTAGAACCAGAGAGCAAAATAAAAATTGAAAGAAACCACTAATCACCTTCTAAAAGCAATCGCTAAATGAAAACTTCAAGGAAAGTTATAGTCACATTGCAAAATTCCTAGGTCAAGGAGAAAATATTGCAAGCATCCAGAAACAACTCAAGTATAGTGGAGTCACAATTAGGATAAAACAAGATTCCACAATTTCCAAATTAAAGAATCAGAAAGCTTGGAATATGATATTCCAGAGAGCAATAAAGCAGAGATTACAATCAAGAATCACTTACTCAGCAAAACTGAATATAATCCTTCAGGATGAAAGTTGGAAATTCAATAATATAGAGGAATTTTAAGTACTCATGATAAAAAGACCACAGTTGAATAGAAAATTTGCTTCTCAAATACAGCACTCAAGAGAAGCATAAGAAGGTAATCATGAAATGAATATCATAGGCACTTAATAAGGTATATCTGTTTACATACCTGCATGGGAGGGTGATAACTTGTAACTCATAAGAACTCTCTCATTATTATTGCAGTTAGAAGAAGTATATAGACACATGGCATGTGGGAGTTGAATATGAAGAATCGTATCCAAAAAAATAAAATTAAGAAGTGAGAGAGGGAGTTATTTGGAGGATGGGAAAGGAAGAGTTGGAAAGGTGTAAATTATCTGCCATAAAAACAATAAGAAAAAGCTTTGAAAATAAAAGACGGAAAGAGGGAGTAAGGGTGAGTCAATGAACCGGTCTCATCAAAATTGACTCTATATGCATATAGAAATCCATGTTAGCCTGAAGGAAAGTAGGAAGGAAAAAAAGATACAAGAAGGAGGGAGGGTAAGAGAAGAGAATGCATATTAGGGGAGGCAGTGGTCAGTAACAAAACACTTTTGAGGAAGGTCAAGGTGGAAAAAGAGAGAATAGAAAAAAAAAGCAAGAAAATAACAGCAATAGTAACTGGAAAAAATAATTTTGAAGGAAGTTTTTTCTGTTAAAGGCCTCATTTCCCAAATGTGTAGGGAACTGAGTCAAATTTTATCTAAAAATAAAAGAACCATTCCTCAATTCATAAATTATTATAATATGTGAACTATACCCAAAGGGCAAAAAATCACACATATCTCTTGACCTAACAATATCACTACTAGGCATGAATCCCAAAAGATATAAAGAGAGGAGTGCTATTACTACCCAGTATAGGTGATAGGTTATAGAACTGGGACTCATCTATTCTAACATTCTCATTTTATGTCAAAAACATTTATATTTACCTATTTTTATTTTACTTATTTTCATTTTAAGAAGCACCTTTTCTCCTCCTTTACTGCAGCAAGTCATTTCTTATAATAAGAAATTTTAAAAAGAAAGGGGAAAAAAAAAGCAGATCAGCAAAGCTAACGCATTCTTGAACCAACTCTTACAATACGTGCAGTGTTCTACACTCATAGTTATCTCCAAAGAAAGAATGGAAGCAAATCTCATCTTCTCTTTAATGATTCAAATTGCACAATAATATATTTATTTTTGCTGTTACCCTTTAAACTGTTGTAGTCATTTCATATATTTTTACATCCCTGGTAATTTTGCTTTGTTTCATATTTTTTCTGTGTTTCTCTTGATATTGATCACTTAATTATATTTATGTAGTTTGTTTAGCTAGAGTTAATGGACACATGCTTCATTTCCAAATTTTGATATTATCAAAAAGTGCTGCCACAAATGTGTGTATACACATGTATACATATGTGTATAAATACACACACATGCACACGCACACACACACACACACACACATATATATATATATATATATATTTGTTTTCCCCCTTTCTATCTTTGACTTCCTTGAGGCATGAAGTAGGCACTTCCACTATTTTGATGAATGAATTTTAAGAGATTACATGATTTGGCCAAGATTAAATGCTTTGTATATTTTTAAAGGGGACAGAGGAGTGCCCTTGTTTCCCATCCCATCTCTTTTTTCAGTGTACCATAATTGATACATATATGCTAACTAACTGGGTTTAGTAGTAAGAGTCAGTTTGTAATCAGGAAAAACAGGTTTGAATCCTGATCTTATCTCTTAATAACCCTGGGATCCCAAGCAAGTTAATTAATATCTCAAAATTAAATATAAACTATTGTTATTGAATATTAATTCTACTCCCACAAGATTGCTCAAATCCCTTTTGTCCCTTTTACTTTTTTATTGCCAAACTAATTTTGGCTTTCCTTACCTCTTGCCTTTACTATTATAATAATGTCTCAACAGATCCCCTTGACTCCAATTTATCACTGTTCCAATGTGCCCTTTATAACAGTTACTAATATACAAAATTCTCTATTTCACTCCTGTGATTAAACATCTTATGTACGTCAACATTTCCTTTAAGAAAAAATGCAAATATTATACCTTGGCCTTTTAGTCCCTCTAAAATCTGTCTTGGATATACATAGAAAATAGAATTACCTATTTGACTGAACCCTAGGCTTAGAGTTAAGAAAGATTGATTATTTATCCTGCTTCAGGTACTGCCAATTATAATCAAGTGGTTTAATCTGTTTGCATCAGTTTTCTCATCTATAAAATGGAAATGATGACATCTACATCAAAAGATTCTTCTAAGGCTCAAATATATCAAATGATATATTTAAAATACTATGTATTTTAATTCTTAAAGTGATATATAAATATCAGTTATTTTTATTTCCTTGCCATATTAGCAGTCATCATATACTTTAAACTCCTATAAAAATAATTACTAGGCATTTCATACTCTTATTTTTTTCACACTTCTATGGATTTGTGCAAATTGATCCCATTCATAGAATAGACTTCCTTCCCATCTCTGTTTATCTTTGTTCCTTCCTTCCTATTGCTATTTTCTTCATGAAGCATTCCCCAATCCAACTACAATAATTCATCCCACCCAGCATCTTTATCACACACACACACACACACACAGACACACACACACACACACACACACAGAGAGAGAGAGAGAGAGAGAAAGAGAGAGAGAGAGAGAGAGAGAGAGAGAGTTCAATTAGTTCTATATATTTCCTATCTTTCTATTAATCAGTAAGCTCTTTGAGGGAAAGGACTCTTTAAGATTTTATCCTATGAACTTAACTCTGTCACAAACTATGCTTGATATATGTTACATTCACTTGAACGAAATAGAAATGAAGCAGCAGAGCAAAAATACTTGGAGATTCTAGTATACTCTTGAGACTCCATGAGGGGCATAAAGCAGGATGACATCATTTCCATTGTTTGCATATTTGTGTAAGACCTACCAATTATTTTGGTGGATCATAATGCTATCATCTCTACTTATCTCATTCTCTTTATAACAATTTTGAATTTCTAGCAATTTCCTCAAAACTTTGATCTGCAAGGTCCTGAGTTCATATTTACTCATTATTGCTTCTTCATGATTAGTAATATGTGTGCAAATAATGAAATGTCTCCTTTTCTTTTTCATTCCTCTAACCATAAACCATAAGAACAGTTCCTGAGTTTGAGAAAAGAACATTCATCCATTAAAAAGCACATTATCTTAGGTAGTATATGCCTTCCCTGATCATTTATTACCTATAATACCCTGGGTTTTTAAAATATAGCACTGATCCTCATACTGACTTCCTAATCCAAAATATTATTATTTGAACAGCTAAATTTTTCTAGGTGACCTTAAATTCTGCTGCAAAGAATAGAAGAGTCTGAATTTAATAGTTAATTACATACTATGTGGTATGGGAAGGAGAACAGAGAGGCAACAGTGAATAACAGAAAATTAAAATATTCCCTATAGTGACAAGCACAATTTAGTTATCTTTCATGGTTCAGGTATCAGGAAAATCCACATTCTCACTCCATCTTTCATGATAGCTATTGGAAAATGATATCATTTTCCTCTGATTTTATTTTCTCTTTAAAATAATATAGTAAAAAATCCACAAACATCAGGATCATGGAATTAGAATTGAAAAAATCTAAGAGGTCATCTTTTGAATTGCTCTTTTTATAGTTCACAAAAGTGAGCTTCAGAAAAAAAAAATAAGTGACTTATCCAATGTTCTTGTGAGATTTAAGTGGTAGAGTGAACATTCTAACCCAGTGCTTGAGATTCTAAATTCAGTATTAATTCTGCCACACATACTGCCTCCCAAATAGCCATTTTCCAGCTGACATTTTAATGTACTTCAAGTTAAGAAGACATTCAACCATATACCTCATCTAGTGCCTTAGAAATTGTTAATCTTTGCTTGATTTAGGATCAAGGCAAAAGGCAAAAAAAAATTGGAGAGATTAGAAAAAGAAGAGCAATGGCCTGTTAATGCTTTGAAAATTATACATAATTTGCAAATCAACAACATTTTTGTGTCTTCCTTTTTAAAATGGCCCCAAACCTTGACTGAAAGAATTAATTTATCACTAGAAGGTGAGATATTTCCTGTCTACACAGTGGCAGAATCAGACTGACTTAAGTATTATTTTATCAGAGTAATGATGGCTGCAATACAGCACTGATCATTTTCAGATCAATTAGAACATATTTTAGGCAAGAGGTTGATAGATCTCTATTTCCGGCTCTTTTTTGGCAATGGTGACTCATCTCATATATACAATTCTTGCTGAAAACAGTGCCTTTACAAATTCCCTTCCCCCTTTCTTTTTTGTCTCTCTTTTCATAAAAAAATATAATTAATTACATTCAAGTTAGTGGGTATGTATTCCTGCCAATGTTAACTCAAATACTATTTGCTCATAATCCTACACAGATGTATAGCCAATAGGGAACTATCTGTTTGTAAGCCTTTACACATCTTTTACCTAAATTAAAAATCCAAATGCTGAAATTTATATTTGGGACAACATGTGAATTTGACATTTCCTGGATACCTTTTGGTCTGTGGACTAATGAATAAAGTATATTCATACATGTGAGTGGTTTTTAACTGCAAAAGACCAAATATTTACTGTGTATTTTATTCATGGATACAGTATAATGATTTCATCATTTAAATAGCTAGGTTAGCCAAATGTAGTTCAATTCTAGTTAGAGGTTTTAGAAATATGCATTTAAAATAAATTTTGTCCTACTTAACCATTTCGGTAAGGAACAAATAACTATTCACTGAATAAAGTATTTTATAAGGATTTCAGAGACAGAAACCTTGGGTTTTTGGCTTGATTACTATTCTAAATATAGACTCATGATAAAAGTTCTTTCTTCCATTTCCTGGAATGCTTAATAATGTCTTACAATTTAATTCTGTTGACTAAGAATAACAACAAAATAAAAAGAAAAACTGAATATTGTATAATTATAATGACCAAGCATTTCCCTGAAAACCATATATAAGAATACACCTCCTGCTCTTCTTTTGCAGATAGGGAACTTAGTTTGTGGAAAACTGCACAATTGTCAGAATTGATTGATGTGTTGCTTAATTTTGCTAAACTACTATTTTTCCATGTTTCTATTTATTTGTTATAAATAATGGCTGTCTTAATGGGGGAGAGGAAGATTATATTGGAAAAGGAAGGTGATGTAAAAGCAACATATGTCAGCAATGTTTTTAAATAAACTAATACTTACTAGGCATGTACTCAGTACTTGATACACACAAAAAACATTCTGACTTCAAATAGCTTGTTCTACTGGAAATAGATAACATAATGCAGGTAATATACATGAAATACATGCTGGGTAATAATGCAGTGTAATTTGGGGAGTAGGGGAGAGCAGTTATAATTAGGTGGAGGCAGGAAAGGTTTAGTATACATGCTATAAGAATTATCTCAAGACTTCAATATATTAATGATTGTATTAATATGGATACCTCCTCCTCTAATGTTATAGATCATGTTCTATTTATAAATTTTCATCTGTGTTGTTCCTATCCATACCCTGTCATAAATCCTTTACAAAAGATCTTCCCATAGATCTAAGGACCATTGTATAGGCCTTATAATACATTGTTTGCACTAATACATTATCAAAGTTGTCTATCTATTCTATGCATGTCACTACATGACCAACCATCCTTCTTTTCTCCTTCTTATATTCCATTAATCATTTATAATATACTGCAATCTTCTTATGTCTGCCATTCTTCTTTCCATTGCTCATTGATTAATCTAAAATGGAATGAGAAAGAATCAATTGGATTGAATTTAAGGAATTGTCCATTGTTTTCAATATTCTCAAGCTGGTGCATGATGCAAAATTACATCATTTTAAGAAAATTATTATGATCATACACTTTCACATAATCATGGGACACCTCAAAAGAAGAGCATACTAATTTCAGAGATTAAAATAAAACTATTTGAATGTCTGATACAATTTAACAGAACATGGTGTCAAGAAATCCAAGATTTTCAGCTCTAAAATATTGAATTCTCATTTTTTTCTTCAATCTGTCTTTCTGTCATCTGTTTTTGTTTGTCTCACTTTTTTCTGTATCTCTCTTCTTATATATAATCAATTAGGTAAACTTTCATCTAATAATGGCAGTGAATTTGTAATAATGATACCTATTCATCCACTCCTCATTGCAGTTAAAGGCAAACATTTGTAATTTTTCTGGGTGAGGTAAGGGTACTATCCGTAGCCAGTGAGCTGAGCAAAATGCATGGTTCTGCGTGCTCACATACAAACACATGTAAGATAAGAGACAGAGAAACAGGAAAAAAAGTGAGCCAAAGTTGCAAAGAGAGATGACAGAGACAGAAGAAAGAGAATGAGAATTCAAAATTTTAGAGCTGAAAAATCACAGATGTGATACTATTCAAATCATTCATTTTATCATAAATAAAATGAATTCTAGACAGATTAGTACATGGATGGGTAGTGCATTCATTACTTATCGTCTCTTCTTTATAGAACTCTGCTTATGAATTCTTCATTTGTTTTTCTACTCACATTCATAAATTTTATTCCACTGTGAGGATGAAAAAAACCTCTATTATAGTGAGATGGTTTATTCAATCAAGTGCTACCGAAATACAAATCTTATTCATATTTAACTAATATTTAGGAGCACAAAACCCTAGAGTTGGAAAGGACTTTAGAGGCAGTACATTTAACTTTCTGATTTTAATGATGAAACAAATTTTCAGAAATATACTATCTTATCTAAATTCACAAACCATTTAGGTAGCTCAACTGATAATTTAATACTTCATTGCTTCATGTTGCCACTGATGTCCTTCCTGTGCTATCTTCTTCAAGTCAATTCTCTGCGTCTCTCTGATTCTACTATTTAACTTTATTTTGCTATATTAATCAAAGGTAATATTTTCTTGTTAATTCTTCCTTATTTATATTTTAAAAGCAAATAAAAGTAATCATACTATCTGATTTTGATATTATCTAAAGCAGTTATATGTTTACTTTCCCTGAGAGGCAATGGTGATATATATATATATATATATATATATATATATATATATATATAATGTTAGAACTTCTGGAATGCTCAGTTCATGATCATTGACCCTAAAGATTATTCTATAAATTAATATTCAAAGCTCCTCTCTCAAAATGTTTTATAATTTTATAATTCATCTCCTGACTCATCTGTCAAGTCATAGTTTATGCCACGGGGAAAGTGAGCTTAAAAAGAAAAAAAAAACCAGAAGAATCATGTGATTTATGCCACTGATATTTTATGTTCAAAGAAAATGGCAAACAGTTTTTTTAAAATATTTCTTTACAGGAGTATTCTATCATTTAAATAAGTTATTAAAGTGATTAAATGGGGATATATAAAAATAAAAACTCATACCTAGTTGGGAATCAGGAGATTTGGGTCAAATCCTTATTTTGTCATTAAAGGGTTTGATGGTTTTAATCAACCCACTGCTCTATGCTTTAATTTTTTCAGCTGTCAGATAACAATATCACTTGTCCTAGCAATCATTCAGATCTTCGGATCCAACATTCTTCAGAAAATCTTTTATATATTGTTAATGAAATGATAATGAACCTCCTTGACTTATAATTCCAAAGACTATCTTCACTTATCCATTCAATGTTACATTGCTTTGATGTTTACCATGAAAAAAAAAAAAACAATAATTGGGTAATTGCTTTAGTTGTAGACCCTATCAATTAAACAACAGGCATTTATTAATCACCAAATTTCTAACAATCTGTTACAGGAATAAAGGAAAAAAGAACAAAAATATAGTATTATAAATTCAGTATGTTCTCACCTCCCACAGTTTCCTGTCCCTTTCAGTTGAAGGACTATAGGGTAGATTATTAAATCTCAAAGCCCTCCTTTCAGACTGTATCACATTCCACCCACAACTCTGCTTGGATTCAACTCATTTGAACAAGATGCTCCCTATGTTAAGAACTCCCTCTTATTCCCCACCCTCATCAATCTGCTTTCTGGTTTCTTTTTGTGTCTTCCTTCATCCATTGGTTTGGAAGCTTCTAGAGGGCAGAAGGGATATTTATTTGTAACCCCAGCACTTAATAGGCAACCTGGCACTTGGTAGTTGATGACTAATTATTTATTGAATTGAAGTATCCTCTATGCTCAAAAAGCTTATATTTCATCAGGATAAAATTATAAGTAACTAAATTTATGCAAATATTTTCAAAATAAATATAATTTGGAGGGATCAAAAAATTTGTGAATTGAGATTGACTGCATATAGAATATTGTACTTGAGTTGTGAAGGAATTAGTGGATTCTTAAAGGAAGAGTTAAGAAGTGAGCAAATTTCAGATATGAGAGCCAATCAAGGAAAAGATACAGAAACAATAGGTAGAGTGAACTGTGTGATAAAAAAAAAAAAACAATTTGGATGGCCTTTTATATCATCAACCACTGAAGTTATGTTTGATTTTGTCTCATATTTTAAGTTTTGAGAAGTCAAGATTTATGACTTCTTACTATTTTAGGGTAAATATTGTTGTATATTAACCTTTTTTTCAAGTGCCCAATATGCATGAGACAACATGTACTCCATAAACATAGGCACTTAATAAACAGTTTGGTTGGTGGTAAAGGAAATATATCATTTCTATTCTGTATTATGTTTAGTGGGATGCAGTAAAATGTACATTGCATTGGTTTGGGGCTATCAAATTTAAAATGAATGGTATTCACTCATTCATTTACTTAATGTATTTTTTCAGTGGCAATGACCTTCTGAACCCTAGATGGTAGTAAGTATATCCCTTACCCTTAAAAATTATTCATTCCAATGCTTTAAGCTTTCAGGAAGATTTTTCCTGATCCCTAATCTTCTACTGGAAAACAATAGTTTCAAATCATAGAAATCTTGGGTAAGCAGCAGAAATGGGCATAATTCTTATTTTTATTTGGCAACAAAAAATGTTTCTGTTCTTTATCTTAGTTTGATTCTTAAACACATATCTTCTAATATATTACAAGTAGCAAAATAATCTCAATGATCTGATGACAAAATGTATACTTTCTCTCTTGAAAACATTTTAATTTTAGGGTTAGATTCATAGGACAATAATATATACCCCAAAAATTTAAAGCTTATTATTTGGAATTGAAAAGGCACATATTCTAAATAAAGTGAAGATATTCACTATTGATAGTATCTGGGAATTAGATGTTTTTATATTTAACACTAACCACAAAGTGAACCATATGTTCTTAAGAAACCATTTCCTCTCAGTGGATTTCTCAGGGTAATCTGTTTGCCTGCAGGTTCTTTTGATAGTTGCACAGTAATCAATATAGGGAGCTCTTCAAGTAGAAATAAAGGTTTTTCTCTCAAAGTGAGATTGTGAGGGAATCCCTTTGTGAATTAAGTTGGCAGTTGTGACAGATAGAAGAATTTCTCATGCTAAATAGATTATATCTCAAATAGTCTTTTCATTTGGTAGATTATTATGTCTCCCTTAATAAGAAAATGGAAAATGTTATGTAATCTGGGTATGTTATCTATTTTTTTTTGCTTTTTGCTGAGGTAAATGAGGTTAAGTGACTTGCCCAGGGTCACACAGCTAGGGAATATTAAGTGTCTGAGACCAGATTTGAACTCAGGTCCTCCTGACTTCAGGGCTGGTGCTCTATGCACTATGCCACCTAGCTGCCCCTAAAATTTTAAGTGAAATAATTATATGTCATAAAAGTTATTGGGATGGTATAATACTTAACACTCCTAAATTAAATTAAATCATACATGCATAAAACAAATAAAGCAAAAATGAAATAAAATAAAAACAAATTTTATCCACTGTGTGAGCAGCAAATTAGACAAAAACATGACTCTGGTGGACAAAATTATATGGAGTATACAAACCTGAGTGCTGGTGAACCAAATAATTAATCCATAACAGGAATCAGTGAATGAAATTTTTAAGTTCTAAATAGTTAAATCACTAAAATGACTTGATGTGTACTTTCTAATCTTTCACAGTTTGGGATTTTTCTCTTCCCTTGGTTTTGTTTTAATGTGAATAGTTTTTCTCCTCTCAGGAGAAAGTAATTTTGAGTGTATGTGTGTATTCTGATAAACAATCTACCTGTTCATTTTCCTCATTAAATAATTATTCCACTTTATTCTTATATGCTGTTCCCATTAAGCTTTATCACCCTATTCATCTTTAAAAGAAAGCTTATAGCTTATGCCAAGTGATGAAAAAAGAAAAGGTCTGTGGCAACAAGGTGGCATAGTGTATAGAATATCAGGCTTGGAGTCAGACTCTTTTTTTGAGAATTCATATCTGGCCTCAGTTACTTACTAGCAATGTGCCTCCAAGAAAATCAATTAATTCTGTTGGCCTCAGTTTCTGTATCTGTAAATGAGCTGGAGAAGGAAATGGCAAAACTACTCCAGTATTATTGTCAAGAAAATCCTAAAATAGGGGTCACAAAGAGTTGGCCACAACAGAAACAACTGAACGACAAAAAGATCTGAATTGCCAACATTTCAATCAATGACATACATTTATTTAGTGCCTACTTTGAATTGAGAACAATTCTAGTCAATAGGATATAAATACAAAAATAAGACATCATTCTCTCAAGGAATTGACATTCTATGGGAGAATTTGGCATACACTTGCTCTGAAATTTTTCAAAGGTTTAAGATACAGAGTTTTCTGATGCAATACTACCTCTTGGCATTGAGGAGATGCTGAACTCTTGACATCTATTTTTTAATTTAAAAAAAAAAATTTACAGGATACTTTATTTTATGGTGCCATTTTACAAGCCTCAGTCACCAAAAGTATATAGAGTATAGGTTCAGTCACTGAAACAGGAATGAAGTATTAGTTACTTGACCATGAAAAGTTGATTGGTCCAGCACAACAGAAGCCCTAGCTGTTCTTACTATGTATTTACACATTGTTATGTGCTGTAAAGTTTCCCTTGAGGACTAGCCTAGTTAAATTCTATGAAGCTAATCCCAAAAGACTAATCATGAGATGTTGATTCTCTTCCCCAATACAGTAGCTCCTGAAGACTTCCATTACAACACAGAAATGGTTACAATCTTTGTCATTGTAAAATAGGAACATGTGAAATTAAGACAACTCTGAGATACCACTACACACCTGTCAGATTGGCTAAAATGACAGGAAATGATAATGATAACTGTTGGAGGGGATGTGGGAAAACTGGGACACTGATACATTGTTGGTGGAACTGTGAACGGATCCAACCATTCTGGAGAGCAATTTGGAGCTATGCTCAAAAAGTTATCAAACTGTGCATACCCTTTGACCCAGCAGTGTTTCTACTGGGCCTATATCCCAAAGACATTTTAAAGGAGGGAAAGGGACCCACATGTGCAAAAATGTTTGTGGCAGCCCTTTTTGTAGTGGCAAGAAACTGGAAAATGAAAAGATGCCCATCAATTGGAGAATGGCTGAATAAATTATGGTATATGAATGTTATGGACTATTATTGTTCTGTAAGAAATGACCAACAGGAGGATTTCAGAGAGGACTGGAGAGACTTGCATGAACTGATGCTGAGTGAAATCAGCAGAACCAGGAGAACATTATACACAGCAACAAGACTATACGATGATCAATTTTGATGGACATGGTTCTTTTCAACAATGATGTGATTCAAACCAATTGTTCTGCGATGAAGATAGTCATATACATCCAGAGAGAGGCCTGTGGGAACTGAGAGTGAACCACAACACAGCATTTTAACGCTTTCTGTGAATATTTCCATGCATTTTGTTTTCCTTCTTAGGTTGTGTTTTTCTTCTACTCTTTCTAGATCTGATGTTTCTTGTGCAGTAAGATAACTGTATAGATATGTATACATGTATTGTATTTGCCATATAATTTATCCTATTTAGCATGTATTAGATAACCTGTCATCTAGGGGTAGGGGGTGGGGGAAGGAAGGGAAAAGCTTGGGGAAAAAAAAGTTTTTGCAAAGGTCAATGTTGAAAGGTCACTCATATGTTTTGAAAATAAAAAGCTTTATAAAAAAAAAAGAACAAACTGAAGAACTCAAGATAATAGTTGAAGGATAATCCTGAATATTTCTTCAAAACTTGAAAAAGTCACTAGATGTGGAATTGGAAGATTGTGGTTCAAACTCTGGCTATGCTATATTATCTGGGTCTAAATTGAAATAAATAATCAGGGGGACGAGGATAAAAAATATATAAATAAATAAATAAATAAATAAGTAAAATAGGAACATGAAGATATCCTTATCAGTGAAATCATAGTTCCAAAAAATGGAAATAAATGAAAGACCCTGAATTACTTCTCAGTACAAAGTGGCATTCCTGTCTAACTGCAGTTTGGCTCTTATTTTTTTTTTAATTGTCTTGTGGCGTATCTCTTTCTTCTCTGGTGTTTTGTGGGGCTGTCATGACAAACTAAAAAAAAAAAAAAAAAAAAAAAAAAAAAAAAAAAAAAAAAAAAAAAACTTAGGGCCAGAAGATACTTTAATTCAAATGCTCATATTGTACTGAAGAGGGAATTCAGAACTAGAAAGATTGTAATTTACCTTAAAAAGGGCCTCAATGTTTGTGTAATCCAATCAATATGTAAAATTCTAATGATATAATAGTATTAATAATATTAACAATTTCCCATTACAATATGGTTAAGTGGACAATCAGTATCTGATTGAATAGTTATAGTGAGAGGCAATCTGCTACATCCTGAGGTAAGTTCATTCCACTTAAGAAATTTTTTCTTCCTTATATCAAGTCAAATTTTGCCTCTTTACATTGTCTGCCTATTTTTTATTCCTACTTCTGTTCTCTAGATCCAAGGAAAAGAGATTTCATCCCTCTGCCACACTGACAGCCTGTCAGATATTTGGGGAAAAAATATCCTCAGTGAATCTTCTCCAGACTAAATATCCACAGTTTCTTTGATCTATCCTAATATAAAGTGAATTCAAGGCAATTTGCCATTTTGATCATATCTCCTGGGTGCTTTTAATACTGATGAGGGCAGAATAGGATCACTTCTCTCTTCCTAGATGCTATGCACCACTTAATGCAAAACTTTAAATTTACCCATATTCAATTCCATTTTCTTAGAATCACTCGTATTTCCTAATCTGCCAAGATCTTTTCTGGATCCTGATTTCGTCATTCTGTGTGCTAGCTTTCTCTCCTATCAGTATTATCTGCTAAAATTGATAAAGAAACCATAGTAAATGACTGATGAAGGTGAATCTAAAATCCAAGTCTCTTCTAATGATTTCTTAATAAGCTGCTTTGTGATGCTACTAGTCACCCATCAGTGATACAGTATTTTCCATCATCCTTAGAAGAACACATCAACAAATTGAATTCAATGCACATTTACTAAGAAACATGTATAAAATGTATATAAGACTGGGAATAAAGTGTCAATGATTATATAGGTCATAACTTCAAAGACCTTATATTGTTAAGTGTTAGTATAATACCCCTCTTCCTTTGTGAAAGGAAGTTTTGTAAATATATTAAGAAAAATAAAGTGAAACAAATTCCACATAAAACCAGGTTTATTTATGTGAAAAAATAAATGTTAGCAAAAAAATTAAATATTGCATGCATCAATAATAAAATTTAAAATATTACAAGTTTAGGAGCAGCTTGGTGGCAGAATGGATAGAGCATCATCCCTGAAGTCAGGAGGACCTGAGTTCAAATCTGGTCTCAGATACTTATCATTTCCTAGGTGACCCTGGGCAAGTCACTTAACCCCAATTACCTCAGCAAAAAAAAAAAATAATAAAAGTTTAATATAAAACATGATTAAGTATACAAGAATTTCATTAGTTTTTATATACTCCAACCCATTTTGGATGATGTGCTAAAGAAAACAGGTGAGTTAACATTAAATTTAAGAGTTTACATTATCTGATTCATAATTTGCAAAAATTTAACACTACCAAAGAGAAGTTATTTTCCATTTACATTTACTATTCAGAAAATCTATTGTTTGATTTTAGTTTTATTCAAAGCTATCAAATATTTCAATAAAATTATAATGATTACCAAACTACTATATTACTCACTTGGAGATGATCACTTAGTTCCAACAAATGCCAGTTGGAAATATATTACACCAGCAGGAATCAATTCTCACATTCAAGCTAAATAAATAAATTTGGATTATATATTTGTTTCATTAAATCTAGTTAGCTGTCAGTGTTGGAGATGCTTTGCAAATATACCACAGAAAATGCTTGATATCCAAGCAATTTTTCATCACACAACCAGTCTGAAATGATGCCTAGGATACATATACCTTTTTATATTATTTCAGCACCCAGTTTCACTAAATTGCACTTCTCTCCACACTGTAAAAGCTAGAATGAATCTAGTGTAGAGCCTCTGTAAGCCCACAATGGAATTTAAAATTATATTAGGGAGGGGCGGAGCCAAGGTGGCAAACTGCAGACAGCATTCTCTGTGAGCTCCTGAGACCCTCCCTCAGAACCAGACAAATTGAGCCTCTGAACTGGTTCTGGAGTGAGGGCTCCACCAAACACTTGGAGTACAACACACTTCTATTAAAAATCTACTTTTAAAGAACTGGGGAGAAGGTCAGTTTCAGACGGGCAGGGGAGGGAGCAACTCCCAGAACTCAGACACCAGCACTCAGACGCTGGCTCAATGAATTGGGCTTACAATTCAAAAAACTAGAAAAAGAGCAAACTAAAAACTCTCAATTAAATACCAAATTGGAAATTCTGAAAATAAAAGGGGAGATTAATAAAATTGAAAATAAGAAAACTATTGAAGGAATAAATAAAACTAAGAGTTGCTTTTATGAAAAAAAACAACAAAATAGATAAGCCTTTAGTTAATTTGATCAGAAAGAGGAAAAAGGAAAATCAAATTGTTAGTCTCAAAAATGATAAGGGAGAACTTTCCTCCAATGAAGAGGAAATTAGAGTAATAATTAGTAGCTACTTTGCCCAACTTTATGCCAATAAATTTGATAATGTAAATGAAATGGAGGAATATCTACAAAAATATAAATTGCCTAGGTTAACAGAAGAGGAAATAAATTATTTAAAAAGCCCCATTTTAGAAAAAGAAATAGAACAAGGTATTAATCAACTCGCTAAAAAAAATCTCCAAGGCCAGATGGTTTACATTTGATTTCTACCAAACATTCAAAGAACAATTAATTCCAATACTATAAAAACTATTTGAAAAAATAGGGACAGAAAGTATAAAACCAAATTCCTTCTATGATACAGATATGGTGCTGATAGCTAAACCTGGTAGGGTGAAATCAGAGAAAGAAAACTATAGACACATTTCCCTAATAAATATTGATGCAAAAATTTTAAATAAGATTTTAGCAATGAGATTACAGAAAGTTATCCACAGAATAATACCCCATGACCAAGTAGGATTTATACCAGGAATGCAGGGCTGGTTCAATATCAGGAAAACTATCAGCATAATCAATTATATTTATAACCAAACTAACAAAAAACATATGATTATCTCAATAGATGCAGAAAAAGCATTTGATCAAATCCAACACCCATTCCTATTTAAAGCACTAGAGAGTATAGGAATAAATGGGGTTTTCCTTAAAATGATTAGGAGTATCTACTTAAAACCATCAGCAGGCATCATATGTAATGGAGACAAACTAGAACCATTCCCAATAAGATCAGGAATGAAACAAGGCTGCCCACGGTCACCATTACTATTTAATATTAGAAATGTTAGCTTTGGCAAGAAGAGAAGAAAAAGAGATAAAAGGAATTAAAGTAGGTAATGAAGAAACCAAATTATCACTCTTTGCAGATGACATGATGATATATTTAGGGAACTCTAGAGACACAACTAAAAAACTACTAGAAACAATTCACAACTTTAACAAAGTTGAAGGATTTAAAATAAATCCACATAAATCATCAGCATTTTTATATATTACCAACAAAGTTCAGCAGCAAGAGATACCAAAAGAAATTCCATTCAAAATAAGATAATACCATAAAATATTTGGGAATCTATCTGCCAAGAAAAAGTCAGAAACTATACGAACTAAACTACAAAACACTTTCCACACAAATAAAATCAGACCTGGTCAATTGGAAAAACATTAAGGGCTCATGAGTAGGCTGAGTGAATATAATAAAAATAACAATACTACCCAAACTAATTTACTTATTTACTGCCATACCAATCAAACTCCCAAGAAATTATTTTAAAGATATAGAAAAAATAGTAGCAAAGTTAATTTGGAATAACAAAAGATCAAGAATTTCAAGGGAATTAATGAAAAAAAAAAAGACAGAAGAAGGTGGCCTTGCTGTACCAGATCTAAAATTATATTATAAAGCAGCGGTCATCAAAACCATATGGTACTGGCTGAGAAATAGAGTGGTCGATCAGTGGCATAGGATAGGATATCAAGACAATCTAGGTAATAACTTTAGCAATTTAATGTTTGATAAACCCAAAGACCCCAGCTTTTGGGATAAGTACTCACTATTCGGCAAAAAGTGCTGGGAAAATTGGAAACTAGTGTGGAAGAAATTAAGGCTTGACCCATACCTAACACCACATACCAAGATAAGATCTAAATGGGTTCATGATCTAGATATAAAGGGTGATACTGTAACCAATTAGAGGAACATAGGATAGTTTACCTCTCAGACCTGTGGAGATGGACTAAATTTAGGTCCAAAAAAGATCTGGAACTCTTAATTGAACACCAGAAAGATAATTTTGATTATATTAAGTTAAAAAGTTTCTGTACAACACCTGTCAGATTGGCTAAAATGACAGGAAAAGTTAATGATGAATGTTGGAGGGGATGTGGGAGGGCTGGGACACTGATGCATTGCTGGTGGAGCTGTGATCCGATCCAAACATTCTGGAGAGCAATTTGGAGCTATGCTCAAAAAGTTATCCAACTGTGCATACCCTTTGACCCAGCAGCATTTCTATTGGGCTTATATCCCAAAGAAATCATAAAGGAAGGAAAGGGCCCCACATGTGCAAGAATGTTTTTTGTGGCAGCCCTTTTTGTAGTGGCTAGAAACTGGAAATTGAATAGATGCCCTTCAATTGGAGAATGGCTGAATAAATTATGGTATATGAATAATATGGAATATTATTGTTCTGTAAGAAATGACCAACAAGACGATTTCAGAGAGGCTTGGAGAGACTTACATGAACTGATGCTGAGTGAAATGAGCAGAACCAGGAGATCATTATACACAGCAACAAGAGTACTATATGACGATCAATTCTGATGGACATGGCTCTCCTCAACAATGAAAAGTTTCCCACCTCCAATTGCTCACTGAAGAAAGCCATATACACCCAGAGAGAGGGATGTGAAATGTGGACCACAACATAACATTCTCATACTCCTTCATTGATGTTTGCTTACATTGTGTTTCCTTTATTTGATATGTCTTTCTTGTAGACACGATTTTTCTTGAACAACAATGATAAGTTTGGAAATATGTATACATATATTCGATTTGCCAATATTTCAACATAATTAACATGTAGTGGATATCCTGCCATCTAGGAGAGGGGTGGGGAGTTGGGGGGAAAAAATTGTAACAGAAAGCTATGTAAGGGTTAATGTTGAAGAATTACCCTCACATATGTTATGCAAATAAAATAAAAAATTAAATAAATAAATAAATAAAAATTTAAAAAAAAGTTTCTGTACAAACAAAACTAATGCAGACAAGATTAGGAGGGAAGCATCAAATTGGGAAATCATCTTTACATTTAAGGGTTCTGATAAAGGTCTCATCTCTAAGATAGATAGAGAATTGCTTCATATTTATAAGAATTCAAGCCATTCTCCAATTGATAAATGGTCAAAAGATATGAACAGACAATTTTCAGATGATGAAATTAAAACTATTTATAGTCATATGAAAAGGTGCTCTAAATCACTATTGATCAGAGAAATGCAAATTAAGACAACTTTGAGGTACCACTACACACCTGTCAGATTAGCTAAAATGACAGGAAAGGATAATGACAGGTGTTGGAGGGGATGTGGGAAGACTGGGACACTGATGCATTGTTGGTGGAACTGTGAATGGATCCAGCCATTCTGTAGAGCAATTTGGAGCTATGCTCAAAAAGTTATCAAACTGTGCATACCCTTTGAACCAGCAGTGTCTCTATTGGGCTTATATCCCAAAGAAATCATAAAAGAAGGAAAGGGCACCACATGTGCAAGAATGTTTGTGGCAGCTCTTTTTGTAGTGGCTAGAAACTGGAAACTGAATGAATGCCCATCAATTGGAGAGTAGCTGAATAAATTATGGTACATGAATGTTATGGAATATTATTGTTCTGTGAGAAACGACCAGCAGGACAATTTCAGAGAGGCCTGGAGAGACTTGCATGAACTGATGCTGAGTGAAGTGAGCAGAATCAGGAGATCATTATTCATGGCAACAACAATACTATATGATGATCAGTTCTGATGGACATGGCTCTCTTCAGCAATGAAATGCTTCAAACCAGTTCCAGTTGTTCAGTCAAGAAAGCCATATACACCCAGAGAGATGGATATGAAATGTGGACCACAACATATCATTTTCACGCTCTCTATTGATGTTTGCTTGCATTGTATTTCCTTTATCTGATTATTCTTTCTTGTAGATATGATTTCTCCTGCACAAAAATGATGTGTGGAAATAAGTACACATATATTCGATTTGTCAAATATTTATCATCATTAACGTGTAGTGGATATCCTGCCATCTAGGGGAAGGGTGGGGAGTAGGGGGTAAAAATTTGTAACAGTAAGCTTTGTAAGGGTTAATGTTGAAGAATTACCCATACATATGTTTTACAAATAAAAAGTATTAATAAAAATATTTTTAAATTTTTTTTAAATTATATTGGGATCAAGCATTCCTCAGGTTTTGTTCAAGGTCTATAATGAACCCATAACATCTCCTGTATTAAAGATGACCTTTGATTAACTCAGTGTGACCAATTGAATTAGAAAAAAAAATAAAATGGAATGAGGCATGAGCATGGATGTCCCAGTGTTTTATGAACATTATTATTCACTGATTATTGCCTTCATCATTCCAGAGTAACTTTTCCAAAATGAAGTTTCTCTAGATTCCTTGAGCAAAACCATGCCTGTAGTTCAAGGTGTATAAGCACAGTATGAAAGTTCTCTGGGCTGAATTCATGCCTCATCTTCCTAAAGAAATTGCTATTGAGGGGAAATTAGATGGTGCAGTAGATAAAGCACCAGTCCTGAAGTCAGAAGGACCTCAGTTCAAATCCGGCCTCAGATGCTGAACAATTCATAGTTGTGTGACACTGGACAAGTCACTTAACCCTACCTACTTCAGAAAAAAAAAGATAAGAAAGAAAGAAATTGCTATTGAACTTAGTTCTAAAGATTCTGACAATGACCCAGACACAAGGAAATTGATATATTATTTCACTAATCTTCATCTTATCTTGCTATTGACTAAAAAAAAAATATAATCAGCCTCCGTGATGTCAACTTTCTACAATATGAGATGAAATGGACAGTAAGAATTCTTCAGAACAATCTCTTCAATTAAATTTGAAGAAACATAGGGTAAAAAAATGGAATAGTTACCTAAGTATATATTCCCCCTTTTGTTGCCATCAACTTACCTATTAGTTTATAGAGTTGTACAACATGAATAAATTTTGGAATCAAAAAAAGTTTGATTTATCATTTATTGCCTAAATGTTTTGGGGTCTCAGTTTCTTCAAGTATAAAATGAGAAAGTTGAACTTTATAATCTCTAAAGTTCCTTCAAGCTCTAAACTTATGAACCTGTAAAGAGCAAACTAAATGAAAGTTTCCTAAAGAGATTGATCTTTTTTATTCCCAATATTTGGACTATATTTTCTTCTCAACTCTATATCTTAAAATCTTTAGCTTCTTTAAATGCTTGGTTAGGAATTGATTTCCATCCTGGAAACTTTTTCTGTATTGCCTTATTTGACAGTATTCTCAGTCTCCTCAAATTATCTTTCATTTACTTATATAGGCTGTGTATTTTTCCTATGCAAGCTATGCTTATGTCCACATAGGTTTGTCTAAAAATATTTTACATGGAAACATGTATATAATTTTTTGGAATCTAACACAATCTCTTCTATGGGAGAGTTTGATTCCTCTCTAAAAAAATTAGATTGAGCCTATGAGGTTAGCTCCTCTGCTCTTCTCAGAAAGAGTACTAGACTAGAATTACACTTACTGGATTCCCTAAATATTACCAATGTACAGGAAATGATTTTAAGGTTAAACATACTTTCCTGTTTATTATCCCTTAAGCTTGGAGTAAGAGATGGATTCCTAATGGAAGCAAGATGTCTTAGCTCCATAGAGATAATGAGGGAGGAGAGAGATAGAAGAAATTTCCTTGAGGCTCTAATGAGCAATGCTGGAAATCAGAGACATGAAAAACTATCATCTCCTCTAACTTTCTTTTATTTTTCAGTGTCTTTATCACTTTCCTACAGTGTCATGTGTCTTATCTCAAATCTAGCTCATCACAAAAGTATACAGACAATATATCCTTTACTACTGAAAAAAAGTCTCCTGCATTTGCAATAGTACTCAAGTTTGGGTTTCATTTTTCTCTTTTTGCTTTGTACCCCCACTAGAGCCTAAAGGAAAAACAACAACTATATTTACTTTAGTCTTTCTATCTCCATGGCTTTACATGTTTCAAGATACACAATAAATATTAAATAAATGATCATCCAATTGAAAACAACAATTAGTTCCTGAGATTCTAAAGTCCAAATTTGGAAAGTTACATTGCCACCAATGATAATAGATCATTATAGGAATGCTGAAAAACTTCTTACCATTTCCTTTTA
The DNA here is from genome assembly GCA_023553655.1 of Myrmecobius fasciatus. Taxonomy (NCBI): domain Eukaryota; kingdom Metazoa; phylum Chordata; class Mammalia; order Dasyuromorphia; family Myrmecobiidae; genus Myrmecobius; species Myrmecobius fasciatus. The sequence goes on along the minus strand of JAJPUD010010668.1, from coordinate 21,068 downwards.
TTTGTTGCCCCCTTACTGATTTCACCTATTAATATCGTTGGGACAATCAGTCTCTTTAATTAAGTCTAACACTCAATTATTTACACTTGTTACTTCCTCCATTTTTTCAATCAATATAGACACGCACACCCACATATACAAACACACAACCACAACCATCAGTAATATACATGTACACAAATTCACACACAAACATATAAGAATAATGTTTATATTAGTAGCTCTAAACATGTATCTTGAAGCATAATCTAGAAGTACTATGTCTGAGCAAATAATCAGTTAACTCAAGTTGCACCAGCTCATTCAAAGAAACAAGTGCAAAACTACCTATTTAATATGCTCAGCTTTGAGTGATCAGTTTGCTCATGCTGTATATACATTTATAGCATCAGCTTTATTCTTATGTTTCTAGGTTTCTATCTATAGGTATAGATGTTTCAATAATTCATAACTTAGCTTATAAGACCAAGCCATTGGACCATATCTTTTATCCTTTAACATACAACTATTTGTTTACCATTATACAAGTTACATAGTAGAATGGTCAAAAATTAAAGCCAAATTAGAAGGAAGGAAAAACATAAGAAAGCAATGATATAGATCAAGGATCAGTAAACTATGATCCGAGGATCAGATCTAGCCCACCAACTTATGAGCAAAGAATTATTTTTATATTTCTAAAATTAAGTTTTATGCAATGTAAAAAGCATTGTTAGTTTACAGAATATAGGAAAAAACTGAATTTGGATGATGGGTCATAGTTTGTCAACACCTGACATGGACTCTAATAATGATTGTTTCCAATGCAAGCTTAGTTAAATATTCACGACAAATAAATAGATTACAGAGACCAATTTTGGCAGGCAACACTTGATCTCATGAATTAGAAAAACATCGAAGATGAAGGAAATAACAGTTTAAGGTATAAATCCATTTTAACATTTTAGTTAATTAACACATTTTTAATTCAGAAAATGTTGCACAGATAACAGCATAGTCAATTTCATTTTGAGCACGATATTCATCTCTTGTCATATCTAGCTCTTTCTTATCTTCTAAATTATATGTTAACAAAGGGGTCCTGAATAGTTTGCCAGTTTGGGCCTCTCTCATCTCTTGATACCAAAAAAAATGTTTTTGAAAATATTTTTTACTATTTTTCCTGGGTCTCCCATCATACAAAGATATTAAGTATTCAGATATAACTTGAATTTTTTTAGAGATTTTTGACACAATCTTCTTAGAATTCCTCTCCATAATTCCATACAATATATTTGTGTAAAAGGTGAAGTTATATTCAATCTTTAAAAAAAAATGTTTCAGAGGTGGAGTCAAGTTGGATTAGTGGAGACCTATCTTGTTCTGTGCTCTCCTTGATGGCCCTCAGATCAATGTCAAATCCAACGCTGATGTAAATTTGTTACACTTCAGAAAAGGTCTGTTTTAATCAAGCAGGGGGAGGGGAAAGAGAAAAAAAAGGGAGAGAAGACAGCCAAGCACAAACACAACACACAGTCCTAGAATGGTGTAGGGTCTGTATTCCAGGGAATCTACTGAGAGGAATCTACAGCAGTGTTAAGTACTCTGTCCTGGGTGCAAGCCATAAGTGGGGAATCAGCGCTATGAGACATTCAATACAAATACAAAAGGCAAAAAGGGAGCCTCCAAACCCAAGAATACCATGGAACTCAGCTATGCCTACCCAGCACTGGAACTTAGGAGCACCAACCTAGCACAGCCACTGTTTCATGTAGAGGAAGCTTGGACAATCACTCCTTTGCCCTAAAAGTAGATTTCAATCATTTTTTTAAATGAGCAAAAAAGCAAAAAGAACACTGATCCTATATATATATATACATCTATATAGGCATATATAGATGTATATATATATAGATATATATAGATATAGATATTATGGAGAAAAAGAATAATGGGTCTCAAACCCTAAGGACACTAAAAGCAAATCATATCCAGATGAAACTCCAAAGGGTGATATGTATTGGTTCTCATCTCACAAGGCTCTCTTGGAGGAATTCAGAAAAGAGAGTTAGACAAAAAATGGGAAAATCAGAACATTGCAGGCGAATTTGGAAAAGAAACACAAATTGTTAGAAGAAAACTTCTTAGAAAATAGATTTCACAAAATGGAAAAATAGAAAACAACTCCTTGAAAAACAGAATTTGTGAAATGGAAAAAAAAATTCCAAACAAAACAACTCATTTGCAAATTCAATTGGCCAAATATAAAAGGAGCTAAAAAAAAGGTAACTGAAGAATATAATTTAAAAAAATTAGAATTGAACATATGGAAGTGATTGACTCAATGAGACTTCAAGAATCAGTGAAACAAAACCAAAAAAGTGAAAGAAATAAAAGAAAATGTAAAAAACCTCATTGGAAAAACAAATGACCTGGAAAATAGACCTAGAAGAGACAATCTAAGGGTTATTGGACTTCCTGATAGCAATAATGAAAAGACAAATCTAGACATCATCTTTCAGGAAATCATAAAGGAAAACAACCCTGATATCCTAGAACAAAAGAATAAAATAGGCATTGAAAAAAATTCACCAATTACTTCCTGAAAGAGACCCAAAAATGAAAGCTCTTAAGAACATCACAGATAAATGTTAGAATTATCAGATCAAGGAGAAAATATTGCAAGCAGTCAAAAAAAATTCTAATATTGTGGAGCCACAATCAGTACTACCAAGCACCTGGCAGCTTCCAACTTAAAGGACAGAAGAGGCTGGAATCTGATATTCCAAAAGTCAAAGGACTTTGGATTGCAGCCAAAAATCAACTATCCAGCAAAACTGAGCATTATCTTTCAGGGAAGAAGATGGACATTCAATGATACAGATGAATTTTATTTATTATAAAAAGACCAGAACTGACAGAAAATTTGATCTCCAAACACAGAACTCAAGGGAAGCATAAAAAGGTAAAAAGGAAAGAACTCTTAAGAATTACTTTTCTGGTATAGATATACATAGAAGGTGCAGGTATAATTTGATTTTATTGTGATAAAATAAAAAAGAAATTAGAAGTGGAAAGGAGATTGAACTTGAAGAAGAGGGAAATGGAGCTGAAATGAGGTAAATTACATCTCATGCAGAGGCAAAGAAAACCTATTATAACTGAGGGAAAGAAGGGAGGAGGATGAACATTGTGTGAACCTTTTTCTCATCAAATTTGACTCAAAGAGAGAATAATCTGATCATAAAGAATGAGTAGGGGAAGCTACAAATCAAAGATACAATAAATTATTTCATCCAAGAAAATGACAATAATGAGACAAATTTTATAAGATGCCAAAATTTATGGGATGCATGTGAAGCAGTTCTTAGGGGAAGTTTTTTTTATCTCTACATGCCTACTTGAATAAAATAGAGAAAGAGAAGATTAATGAATTGGACGTGCAACTAAAAAGCTAGAAAAAGAAAAAATTAAAAACCTAAAAGTAATGACAAATTTGAAATTCTGAAAATAAAATTGGAGATTGATAAAATTGAAAGTAAAAAAAAAAAAAATTTTTAAACAAACAAAAAAAAAAGCTAAATGCTGGTTTTATGAAAAAAAAAACCAAAATATATAAACTTTTAGTTAATTTGATCAGAAAAAAAGGAAAGAAGAAAATCAAATTATTAGAATCAAAAATGAAAAAGGTGAACTTTCCACCAATGAAGAAGAAATTTGAGCTACAATTAGGAGCTATTTTGCCCAATTCTATTGCCAATAAATTTGATAAGCCAAGTTAAAGAATAAATGGAGCTATCTTCAAAACAATCAATAGTATCTATTTAAAACCAACAGCAAGGATCAGATGCAATGGGGATAAACTAGAACCATGTCAAATAAGATCAAGGGTGAAACAAGATTGCCCACTCTCAAGATTATTATTTATTAGTATGTTAGAAATGTTAGCTTTAGCAATAAGAGAAGAAAAGGAGATTAAAGGAATTAGAATAGGCAATTAGGAAATCAAATTTTCACTCTTTGCAGATGACTTAATAGTATACTTATTGAATCTTAGAGCATTAAGTAAAAAACAACTAGAAACAATTCACAACTTTAGCAAAGTTGAGGATACAAAATAAATCCACAGAAATCATTAGCATTTTATATATTACTAACAAAGCCCAGCAGTAAGAGATACAAAGAGAAAGTCCATTTAAAATAATTGTAGATAATATAAAATATTTGGGAGTCTACCTACCAAAGCAAAGTCAAGAACTATATGAACACAATTAAAAAACACTTTCCACATAAATAAAGTGTTCAATTGGAAAATATCAAGTGCTTAAGAGTAGCCTGAGCTAATATAATAAAAGTAGCAATGCTACCTAAATTAATCTATTTATTCAGTTCCATACCAATCAAAATTCCAAGAAATTACTTCACAGAGCTAGAAAAAATAATATTAAAATTCATGTGGAAGAACAAAAGGTCAAAAATGTCAAGGTTATTAATGAAAAAATGGAAATGAAGATAGTCTAGCTATACCAGGCCTAAAATTATATAGCAGAGTTAATCAAACAATTTGGTTCTGGCTAAGAAATAGTGTAGTTGATCAGTGGAATAATTCAGATTCACAGGGACAAAACAATCAATGATTATAGTAATCTAGTGTTTGATAAAAACAAAGACCTCAGGTTTTGGGATAAGAACTCATTATTTGACAAAAACTCCTGGGACAATTGGAAATTTGTATGGCAGAAACTAGACATTGACCCACACCTAACACCCTATGCCACGATAAAATTAAAATGGGTTAATGATTTAGACATAAAGAGTGCTGTTATAAACAAGTTAGTAGAACAAAGAATAGTTTCTCTTGCAGATCTGTAGTAAAGGAAGGAATATGTGGTCAAAGAAAACCTTGAGCACATTACTAAATGCAAAATAAATAATTTTGATTATATTAAGTTAAAAACTTTTTGTACAAACAAAACAAATGCAGGCAAGATTAGAAGGAAGTAATAAACTGGAAAAACTTTTTTTACAAAGGCTCTGATAAAGGCCTCATTTCTAAAATATGTAGAGAATTAACTCAAATTTATAAGAATTCAAGCCATTCTCCACTTGATAAATGGTCAAAGGATACAAACAGGCAGTATTCAGATGAAGAAATTAAAGCCATTTCTAATCATATGAAAAGAAGCTCTAAATCACTGTTGTTCAGAGAAATGCAAATTAAGACAACTCTGAGGTATCACTACACACTTCTCAGATTGGCTAAGATGACAGGAAAAGATAATAACAAATATTGGAAAGGATATGGGAAAAGTGGGATGTTAATACATTGTTGGTGGAGTTGTGAACTGATTTAACCATTCTGGAGAGCAATTTGAAACTATGCCCAAAGGACTATCAAAATGTGCATACCTTTTGATCCAGCAGTGTTTCTCTGGGCCTATATCCCAAAGAGATCATAAAGGAGAGAAAGGATCCACATGTGCAAAAATGTTTGGAGTAGTCCTCTATGTAGTGGCAAGAAACAGGAAACTGAGTGGATGCCCATCAATTGTGGAATGGCTGAATAAATTATGGTATATGAATATTAAGAGATATTATTTTTGTACAAGAAACTATCTACAGGATGATTTTAGAGAGGCCTGGATAGACTTATATGAACTGAAGCTAAGTGAAATGAGCAGAACAAGGAAGTCATTATACTCAGCAATAGCAAGATTCTATCATGATCAATTCTGTTGATGATGGTTCTCATAAACAATGAAATTATTCAGGCCATTTTCAATTGTCTTGTGATGAAGAAAGCCATCTGTACCCAGAGAGAAGACAGTGGAAACTGAATGTGGACCTCAACATAGTATTTCCACTCTTTTTGTTGTTTTTTGCTTGCATTTTTTTCTCATTTTTTTCCTTTTTGATCTGTTTTGTGTGTGTGTGTCTGTGTGTGTGTGTGTATGTGTGTGTGTGTGCAGCATGATATTTGTGGAACTATGTATAGAGAAATTGCACATGTTTAACATATATTGGATCACTTGCTGTTTAGAAAAGATAGTGGAGGGAAGGGAAGGGAAAAATTAGAACACAAGATTTTGTAAAGGTAAATGTTAAATATTATACATGTATGAATTTTGAAAGTAAAAAAGCTTTAATTAAAAAAAATTTTCTCCTCAAAAAAAAAAAAAGAAAAAAAGAAAACTAATATTTATAGTGTCTTTGTCTGATATGGACAAACTGACTTTATTATTATTACCCACAGGGTTTTAGAATATGTGACCCATCTTTGAATTTCTCTTAGTTTCCTAAGAGTAGTCCATGTCCATGACTCAAAATTGATATGTACTGTTGTTCTTTAAATGATGTTCCTTACATATTTGTTTATGAATAAATAATAAAATTATGGAGCAACAAAATAATCAATAAAACAAACAATTTCTTATGAAATTCATCCCCTCTAAACATAATATTTCAATTAATACATGACAAATAATGTGAAGTTCTACGTGCCAAGTTCTAGACATAAATAAAACAGCATTCTTGTAATACTTTATTCTAATAGAGGAAGCCAATAAACACAGGGGAGTAATAGACAAGAACAAAGTTTTGTTCAGGGAAATCACAGAGCAAGTGATAGGAAATAATAGGGCATTGATTGGCATGTCTTTTCCAGCAACTAGAGTAGCTATATAAGTAATTTTCTCAGAACAAGTGTATGACATGTAAAAAGAGGACTGGGAGGGGAGAGAAGAGTACTGTGCCTCTAATATACCATAAAGATGCTGGGAGCAGCAATGTGATGTATTTGGTTTGAGACCAGATATGCTAAATGGACAATAATCAAAAGTCTCAGGATCCAGGCTGGTAAATAGAATGCTCAAGTTTAGGGAAAGTCTTGCATCTAGAAATATATTGTCTCAAAGACATTTATGGCAAATCTGGTGTAAAGCTAGATATGGTGAATACTTATCATTCAGAATCCAAGGGTCTCAGGATAAAATTTTTTTAAGCAGAAATTGAGCTATTCTTATTTTTTCTATAATTTAATAATCAATCACAAACTGGATATTAATCAAGTTCTAGTAGCTTCACTAGATTTGGGGGTCTTTCCTTAGATGCAACAAATTACCTACCATATACAGATTTAGAGAGTTGTTTGAGTTTCAGAAAGTCTAGCAACAGCAACCACAATAACAACAACAATATTTATATAAGGCTTTATAGTTTGCAAAGAATTTTTAACATATCTCATTTGTTTAGTATGTGGTTCCTTAATGGTCACATAGCTATTATGTTTTAGGAGAAGGATTTGAAGCCAGGTCTACCTGACTACAAGTGCCACATTCTATCTAATGCACCACCTAGTTGTACCCCACCTCAAAAAAGAAATAGAGGTAGAAAAGTAGTAATTTACTTTTTAATCAATTTCTTTGGGTGGGGAGAATGATTTCAGAAGGGAAACTTGTGGAAATAAAAATGGAAATTTCAGTGGGAATCAAGAAAATAGAGATGTAGAGAAGATGTAGAGAGAAAATAGAGACATGTAGAAAGCAAGTTACAATGCATATAGTGCATTCATAAGATTTATATTTTTAAAATGACACTTGTGAATTAAAACTATGCTAGCCCCTTTGTATTAATGTATTCTTGATTGACTATAGTGCATTGACAAGGTAATGGAAGAAAATTAATAAATAGGTGGTCTAGATTAGTTGGCTACATTTAGTGATGGATATGATCTTACTAAGTAACTGCATGCATACTTGGCATAAGAAGACCGTGAGTGAGACATAATTATAAAATATTTCATTGAATTGAAATTTTGCTGACATATAAATAGATCCACTCTTGGCCCTTGGTCATTTGGAAGCTTAGAGATTCATTTATTTAACAGCAGAATTACTGATAGTTTCCATTGGTTTCTAAAAAAAGAAAAAAGAGAAAAAAAGAAATATGCTTTTATTCTGGGAACTCAGAGCACTTAAAAGCACTACTTTATTAATCCTTCCAAACCTTGTTGACATAATGAGTTAAGGAAAGGATAGGAATGAGAATTCTTTAGTTGCAGTTCATCATTTCTGATCTGTTTTTAGTCAGACTCTGTAAAAGACATGTTCATTTACAAATTCATTATATTTAAGATTCATAAAATGATAGTAAAAAAAATCCCTTACAAAAAGTTCAATAATGTTTTTTTGTTTGTTTGTTTTGTTTTTTTTTTTTTTTTTTGGCTGAGGCAATT
>JAJPUD010010668.1:0-12756 GCA_023553655.1 Myrmecobius fasciatus | reverse complement strand
TGCCCAGGGTCACACAGCTAGGGAATGTTAAGTGTCTGAGACCAGATTTGAACTCACGTCCTCCTGACTTCAGGGCTGGTGCTCTATCCACTGCACCACCTAGCTGCCCCTTCAATAATGTATTTTTAAAATAAAATTTAAATATAATAAAATTCTAAAATTCTTGTTAAAAAGCAATATTTTAATTAATACTAAAGGGTACCTTAAATTATAAAGATTTAAAGATATGGATACAATAAGCATGCATATACATCATTATGCAGACATGTATATATAATTCATAAAGAAAGAATATCTTTAAAGGCATTTATAGGTAGAAAGAAGAGACAGCTAGGTGACTTCATGGATAAAAGTACTGGAATCAGAGAGACCTGATTTCATACCCAGCTGTAGATCCTTATTACCTGTGTGAAAGGAAACCTCTGTTTTCCTTAAGCCTCTGAAGAAGAAAATGACAAACCACTCCATTTTCTGCCAAAACAAAAACAAATAAACACATGGTATGTGGTGTCATGAAGAGTAAAATACAACTGAATGTTTGAAAAACTGCAAAAGAAAGGAAAAAAGAGAGAAAGAGAAACATAGATGCTAAAGAGATAAAGACAGAAATATAGAAAGTGACAGGTTATAGAGGGGGGAGCAAAAAAAAGCATACAAGTAAATCTTCATTAATTTTTTTTGCATTGTGCTTAAATCATTTTACAGACATATTAGAATGTATGTGTAAATATGGGTGGGTGCATATATGCATATAAATATGTGTGACTTAGAAGGAAATCTATGTCAAAACTTTGAATTAAAACCCACAGTTTAGGGGTAGAAGATGGATAATCATCTATTAGGGACATATTGAATTGGATTTAAAGCATAAAATACTTGTATACTTCCAATATAAGAAAAAGAAATGATTGTTTTTTGGAGATACTTCTGGTAGGATGTACTCAATACTTTTACATTTCCATTTTCATTCCTAAAAATGTTTAGATATGGGCTACATAAGCAAATAAGAGAAAGGAGAAAGGGGGTCAAGAATACCTAAATAAATGTGATTGAAAGAAAAGTAGGATCAAATAATAGAAACAGAGAAAGATCGGTTGGAAGAAATAAAGGAAATTAAGGGAGTATAATGTCTCTGAAGAAAATGGAAAAATAGAATTTCAGATGCTCAGGATCCAAAAGGAAAGAAATGGTCAATAAAATAAGAGATTTTAAGAACTTTAATAGGAACAAAAATGTCAAAAGTCTAATAGATTTGATCATTAAAATGTTATTTATAACACTAGTTTAGTTTAAATTGAGTAACAACATGAAATCTCGAATTTAAGGGTTTGAGAGAGTAAGTGGTAACTAAATTAACAAAGTGAAGGCCTTTTTATATGCTTTATATATCAGGCAACTTTTTATATCTTTAAAATAAATCTTATTTCATTTCCTTTGAAAATAATATTTAAATCTATAAAGAGAAATAAAAGAAAACAAAATTGATAAAAAAGACATATTAAGAATGATTATTCATATCTATAAATTTATGCAATTCTATATTTACTTATTAATCAGACATATTTTTATGTTTACATATATGTATATTTTAGTATTTTACCTTATGGAATTATTGCTGTATTTCTTCATTCCTTCCCAAGTTTCTCCAACTCATTTTACAAATGAAGAACTGACACATACAGGGTTAAGTGGGTTTATACAACTAGTAAGTGGCTGAGACCAGATTTAACTATTAAATACAAAATATTAAATATGTGTACACAGATATTTTACATATATATACATATATACATATTAGTACAATAGATTTTTTTCTCCACTGAAATTTACCAATGAATGCAAAAATGTAGCCATACCAGCATAGAGCAGCACACTCAAGGATTTTTATTTGTTTTTCTAAGTAAAGAAAACACTTGATCTTGTTTGTAAGACAATGGAATAACACCAATCTGATTTTCATAAGGCCTTTAGTTTACTGTTGTTTTTATTATATTTGTATGTATGTATACATACACAGATAAATATATACATATATGTATATATATATACACAGGTAATATATGTATATTTATGTTAACTTTAAAAATTATTCACTAGTAAAAGAAACTATTAATTTCTATTTTAAATTTATTTTCATGTGTTGTTTCTTAAAATGACTTCTCTGATGTTAAACTCTTAGAAAACCCCCCCTTAGATTATAATACATATTTATCATTTATTAAATGCTTTCTTAGTATGGAGAAAAAATAAAGTAGAAAATCAAATGTACTTTTCGAACTAACAAAATAGTTGGTCTTTTCAGTAAAAAGAGGCAATGATAATGATGTTGATAAGGAGGGCAATAAAGGGGAGTTGATTATAATAACAATGGTGATGAAAGCTTAAACAATCAAATCAGATAAATCCTTTAACTAAGGTAACACAATTTCATTCATTGGTAAATAAAATTGGTCCTTTTAAATGAATGTATCAGTTAATTGCAAGGAGCAGCCAATGAGCAATATTAAAATGACTTGCTCCTTTATGTAATTAGAATTCATGATGAATCATATTTCACCTATAATATACTATGCCAATTTAAATTTGTTTCAACTGACTCAATTTTTATAGCTAGGTGAGCATCAAAAATGATTTGATTTTTCTGGGAATTTTTTAAATTTTACACTCATAGAATTTAAGTGGTTGAAGGATTAGTAAAATTTGTCCAAAAGTTTAGTTGTAATAATATAAAGAATCTCTAAAATATTACTATTTTTCTTCTTCTTCCAACACATAATTTTCTAATGCATAGATCAATAGACATCGTTCCGTATTTAAAGAAAATTCCAGTGATCAAAGAATTATAGAGTTACAAAGTAACCTATCTTCAGTTATGATTGCTTAATATATTTGAGGCCTTCACAAAAATCCTCACTGGAAAATAGATGAGACTTAGGAAGTTAAATGCCCATCTCAAGAAAGTAAAAGTTCTGTCAAATTTTACAATACTAGAGAAATATGAGTACAGTTTATTTCTATTTTCTGAAAAGTAGTCAAGGACATTAGAAAAAAAAGGCATATCACCACTAGGGTCCAACAAATATTTGGTCATGGAAATCCATGAAAAAAGGAAAAATTGAGAAAATGTCCTGAGTCCTTTGAAGCCTCTTTCTATTTCTTAATTGACTGTGATAGAATAGTTGAAATGTGCCAGAAAATACAAAGAATTACCTAGTTTTTAGGTCTTCAATAAACGTGAATTTTACTTTTTTTGTTGTTGTTGTTGTTAAATTTGACTTCATTGACCAATGACCAATTAGTAAACATATTCATGGAGGAGTTAAATCATACAAGTCTTAACATTCTCACTAGCAGCAAGATCAATAGAGAATAAAAGGAAGCTGCAGCTACATGGAAGGATGGAAAGTTGGAAATAGCAGTAGGTGGAATAAAATTTGTCATATTCTACAAAGATATGGGAAATATTATTTCATAGAACATTTCATAATCACCTAATGCCAAGAATTTGCAAAACAAAATAAAACAAAAAACTCCATTAAAATCATTACAATAAAATCAGGTACTGAAGTTGAAATGGCATGAAATGTGTTAAAACTCAAAATCAAATCAACATGATTTCCGGGGTTGGAGCCAAGATGGCAGAGAGCAGTTAGGACTCTAAGTAACTTCTTCTAACCTTTTCTCAAGCCAACAGAAAATTAAACCTCTAAACTGGTTTTGATGTCAAAGAATCCACAAACATCTGGAGTACAACAATTTCTAGAAGATACCCTGGAAGAACTTCAGAAGAAGTCTGTTTCAATTGTGCATGGGGCAGTGGTCTGTCTAACTCAGAAAGCAGCAGAGAGAGACCAGGGCACTGAGCTGGAGGGGAGATTTAGATCATTTTGGCTTGCACCCACCTGGGGGGTCTTCTGTGGGACTGTTGGGCCAATCTGTCCTGATTGAAAGCAGGTGCTTTGGCAGATCTACCATTTATGGGGAGGATATTGTGAACAACTAATCCAAAAAGAGCACCTGACCTAGCTTCCATTACACAGCACCCTAAAGCAATCATTCAATCAGCACAATTGCCCAGCACTGGAAATCAATCGATCAATCAGCATAACTGCCCAGTACCTGAAGTCAATTAATAAGCAGAGCTGCCCCAGGGCAAATTAAAGCAGCTGTCACTTTTTTGCCTTAAACAGACCTCAAACCTTAAAAAATGAATAAAAAAAACAAAAAGAACTCTCATTGTAGAGACCTTTTATGGAGAGAGAGAAAAGCAGACCTCAAATCCTGAGGTCTCTAAAGGTAAAGCAACTCCAGAAAAAGCTACAAAGAGAGACATAAGCCAGTCCCCATGTCATAAGGCTTTCTTCAAAGATTGCATAAAGGATCTTAAAAGAGAATTAGAAGAAATATGGAGAAATGAAAGGAGATCATTGCAAAAAAAATGGAAAAAATGGAAAAAGAATGCAATCAACAAAAAAATGTAATTGTCCAATTGCAAAAGGAGCTAAAAATAGTAACTGAAGAAAATAATACACTAAAAATTAGAATTGAACAAATGGAAGTGAATGACTCAAGAAGACTGCAAGAATCAGTCAAACAAAAACAAAAAAATGAAAAAAAATAGAAGAAAATATGAAATATCTCCTAGGAAAAACAACTGACCTAGAAAAAAGATCTAAGATAGACAATCTAAGTATTATAGAGATTCCTGAAAGTCATGATGAGAAAAAAAGAACCTAGACATCATCTTACAGGAAATCATAAAAACTGCCCTGATATTTTAGAATTAGAAGGTAAAATAGCCATCGAAAACAATCCACCAATCACCTCCTGAAAGAAACACAAAAATTAAATCCCCAAGTAATTTCATGGCTAAATTTCAGAATTATGATACAAAGGAGAAGATATTGCAAACAGCCAGAAAGAAACAATTTAAATACCAAGGAGCCATAATTAGGGTCACCCAGGATGTAGCAGCTTCCATCTTAAAGGCTTGAAGTGCCTGGAATCTGATATTCTGAAAAGCAAAGGAACTGGGATTACAGCCAGCCAAGAATGAGCTATTCAGCTAAAATGAGCATTATCATTCAGGAAAAAAAGATGGACATTCAATGATATAGGCAAATTTCACCTATTTCTAATGAAAAGACCAGAACTGAAAAAAAAATTGATCTCCAAACACAAAACTCAAGAGAAACAAAAACATAAAAAGGAAAAAATTAACTCTTGGCAACTATATTTCTGTTATGGGTATACTTAGAGATTGTGGGTATAATTTGATTTTATTATGACAATATGAAAAAGAAATTAGAGATAAGAAAGGGATCACACTGGAAAAATAGGGAAAAGGAGATAAAATAAAGGAAATTATATCACACAAAGAAGCAAAGAAAACCTATTATAAAGGAAAGAAAGAAGGGATGGGGATAAGCATTGCATGACTTTTACTGTCATCAGATTTTTCTGTAAGAGAAAATAACAGACATATTTGCCATCACAAAGAAACTTGTCTCACCTTGTAGGGAAATAGGAGGGAAAGGGAGGGGGAAGGGTGAAGACTAATAGAAGAGAAAAGAGAAGAATTAATGAAATTGTGTAAAAAAAGGGGGAGGGGCTCTAAAGCAGAAGGACCCTTTGAAGGAGGTGGTCATCAAAAGCAAAATACTGGGGAGGAGGGAAGAGGGACAGAAAAGAGAAAAACATAACGTAGGGTAAATAAGATGGCATGAAATACAGAATTCGCTATTTTAACTGTGAATGTGAATGGGATGAATTCTGCCATAAAGCAGAAGAGGAGAGCAGACTGGATTAAAAGCCAGAATCCAACAATATGCTGTTCACAAGAAACACATTTAAAACATAATGATACATACAGAGTAAAGGTAAAAGGCTGCAGAAGAATATATTATGCTTCAGGTCAACAACAACAACAACAACAACAACAACAAAAATAAACAGGGGCACCAATCCTGATCTCAGATCAAGTAAAAGCAAATACAGAACTAATTAAAAGAGACAAGAAATGAAAGTGTATCTTACTAAAGGGTACCATAGGTACTATAGTTAATGAAGCAATATCAATACTAAACACATATGCACGAAGTGGTATAGCATGGAAATTCTTAGAGCAAAAGTTCAGAGAGATGCAAGAAGAAATAGACAACAAAACAATAATGGTGGGGGATCTCAGCCTTACTCTCCCGGAATTAGATAAATCAAGACACAAAATAAATAAGAAAGAAGTTAAGGAGGTAAACAAACTGTTAGAAAAGTTAGGTATGATAGATATTTGGAAGAAATTAAATGCAGACAGAAAGGAGTTTACATTCTTCTCAGCAGTTCATAGAATTTATACAAAAATTGACCATGTGTTAGGACATAAAAACCTTAAAATCAAATGCAGAAAGGCAGAAATAGTAAATGTATTTTTTTTCAAATCATGATGCAATAAAAATCACATGCAATATAAGGCCAGGAGAAAATAGTCCAAAAAACAATTGGAAACTAAATATTCTCATCTTAAAGAAGGAATGTTTTAAGGAACAAATTACAAACGCAATTACTAATTTCATCCAAGAGAATGACAATAATGAGATAACATACCAAAATTTGTGGGATGCAGCCAAAGCAGTAATGGGGGAAATGTTGTATCTCTAGATGCTTACTTGCATAAAATAGAGAAAAAGAAAATCAATGAATTGGGCTTGCAACTAAAAAAGCTAGAAAAAGAACAAATTAAAAACCCAAAATCAAATACCAAACTTGAAATCCTAAAAATAAAAGGAGAGATTAATAAAATGCAAAGTAATAAAATCTATTGAAATAATAAATAAAACTAAAATTTAGTTTTATTAAAAAATAAACCTCTAGTTGTTGATTAGAAAAGGGAAAGAGGAAAATTAAATTGTTAGCCTCAAAAATGAAAAGGGAGAACTTTCCACCAATGAAGAGGAAATTAGAGCAATAATTAGAAGTTACTTTGCCCAACTTTATGCCAATAAATTTAATAACCTAAGTGAAATGGAAGAATAGGTACAAAAATAGATTGCCCAGATTAACAGAAGAGGAAATAAATAACTTAAATAGTCCCATTTTAGAAGAAAGAAATAGAACAAATCATTAATCAACTCCTTAAGAAAATATCCCCAGGGGGCAGCTAGGTGGCTCAGTGAATAAAGCACCAGCCCTGAAATCAGGAAGACCTGAGTTCAAATCTGATCTCAGACACTTACCATTCCCTAGCTGTGTGACCCTGGGCAAGTCATTTAACCCCAATTGCCTCAGCAACAACAACAACAACAACAAAAAGATACAGAAAAAAAAAAGAAAGAAAAGAAAATATTCCCAAGACCAGATGGATTTACATGTGAATTCTACCAAACATTTAAAGAACAATTAACTCTAATACTATATAAACTATTTGAAAAAATAGGGAATGAAGGGATCCTACCAAATTCCTTTTATGGCACAGACATGGTACTGATAGCTAAACCAGGTAAAGTAAAAACAGAGAAAGAAAATTATAGACCATTCTCCCAAATGAATATTAATTCAAAAATCTTAAATAAAATATAATCAAAAAGATTACAGAAAATCACCCCCAGGATAATACACTATTACCAAGTAGGATTTATACCAGGAATACAGGGATAGTTCAATATTAGGAAAGCTATTAACATAATTGACTATATCAATAACCAAATTAACAAAAAAAGCATATGATTATATCAATAGATGAAGAAAAAGCATTTCATAAAATACAACATTCATTCCTATTAAAAGCACTAGAGAATATAGGAATAAATGGACTTTTCCTTAAAATAGTCAGTAGCATCTATTTAAAACAATCAGCTAGCATCATATGTAACAGTGATAAACTGGAATCATTCCCAATAATATCAGGGGTCAAAGAAGTTTGTCCACTATCACCATTACTGTTTGATATTGCATTAGAAATGCTAGCTTTGGCAATAAGAGAAGAAAAAGAGATTAAAAGAATTAGAGAAGATCATGAGGGAACAAAATTATCATTGTTTGCAGATGATAAGATGCTATACTTAGAGAACCCTAGAGACTCCACCAAAAAACTACCAGAAACAATTCAAAACTTTAGCAAAGTTGCAGGATACAAAATAAATCCACAGAAATCAGCAGAATTTTTATATATTAACAACAAAGTTCAGTGGCAAGAGAAAAGAAAAAAGAAATTCCTTTCAAAATTACTGTTGATATAAAATATTTGGGAATCTATCTGCCAAAGGAAAATCAGGTACTATATGAGCAAAACTTCAAACACTTTCCACACAAATAAAGTCAGATCTAAACAATTGGGAAAAATATTAAGTGCTCTTGGATAGGTGGAGCAAATATAATAAAAATAACAATACTACCTAATCTATTTAGTTAGTGCTTATACCAATCAAACTCCCAAGAAACTATTTTACTGACCTAGAAAAGATAACAAAACTCATCTGCCCTAACCCTTTCCTGTTCCCCTTGCCAGCATCTTCACTCCAGATTGCTGACCCCTCTTTCCTTCTACTTGTACCTTGAGCCCATCCCCTGCTCCCCATCTCCCAACCCCTTTAGTTGAGGGGTGAGATAGCATCCTAGCAGAGAGAGGGGTCAGTCTCCAAGCCAGGTTTGGCAAAAATGGGTTTATTTTCCCTGAGAAGCTCTTTCAAAGGAATTAATAAAAAACTTTTTAAAAAGCAAATGTACCAAATCTAAAACTATATCATCAAAACCATTTGGTACTGACTAAAAAATAGAGTATTTGATCAGTGGAATAGGTTAGGTTCCAAGGACAAAATAGTCAATGACTATAGTAATCTAGTGTTTGACAAACCCAAAGACCCCTGCTTTTGGAATAAGAACTCACTATTTGACAAAAACTGCTGGGAAAATTGGAAACTAGTGTGGAAGAAACTAGCCATTGACCACACCTGACACTGTATACCAACATAAGATCAAAATTGATTCATGACCTAGACATAAAGAATGATATTATAAATAAATTAGAATGACTTGGGATAGTTTACTTCTCAGATCTGTGGAAGAGAAAGGAATTTGTTATGAAAGAAGAACTAGAGATCATTATTAATCACAAAATAGATCATTTTGATTATATCAAGATAAAGTTTTTGTACAAACAAAACAAATGCAGACAAGATTAAAAGGGAAGCAATAAACTGGGAAAACATTTGTTACATTCAAAGGTTCTGATAAAGGCTTCATTTCTAAAATATATAGAGAATTAACTCACATTTATAAGAATTCAAGCCATTCTCCAATTGATAAATGGTCAAAGAGTATGAGCAGACAATTTTCAGATGAAGAAATTAAAACTATTTCTAGTTATATGAAAAGATGCTCCAAATCACTATTGATCAGAGAAATGCAAATTAAGACAACTCTGAAATACCACTACACACCTGTCAGATTGGCTAAGATGACAGGAAAAGAAAAGACAAAGAAAATGACAAATGTTGGAGGAGATGTGGGAAAATTGATATATTATTGGTGGCACTGTGAATGGATCCAACCATTCTGGAGAGCAATTTGGAACTATGCTAAAAAAAGTTATCAAACTGTGTATACCCTTTGATGCAGCAGTGTTTCTACTGGGCCTGTAGCCCAAAAAAATTCTTAAAGGAGGGAAAGGGACCCACCTGTGCAAAAATGTTTGTGTCAGCCCTTTTTGTAGTGGCAAGAAACTGGAAACTGAATGGATGTCCATTAACTGGAGAATGGCTGAATAAATTATGGTATATGAATGTTAGGAAATAATATTGTTCTTTAAGAAATGACCAACAAGATGATTTCAGAGAGGCCTGGAGAGACCTACATGAATTGTTGCTAAGTGAAATGAGCACAACCAAGAGATCATTTTACATAGCAACAAGACTATACGATGCTAAATTCTGATGGGCATGGTTCTTTTCAACAATGAGGTGATTCAAACCAGTTCCTATTGTTCAGTGATGAAGAAAGCCATATATATCTAGAGAGAGACCTGTGGGAACTGAGTGTGGACCGCAACATAGCATTTTAATGCTTTCTGTGGATGTTTTCTTGCATTTTGTTTTCCTTCTTAGGTTGCTTTTTTTTTCTCTCTCTCTTTTTCTAGATCCAAATTTTCTTGTGCTGCAAGATAACTGTATAAATATGTATACATATATTGGATTTATCATATATTTTAACATACTTAACATGTATGAGCCTACCTGTCATCTAGGAGAGGGGGTGGGGGGAAGGAGGGAACAATTTGGAACAGAAAGTTTTGCAAAAGTCGATGTAGAAAAATTACTCATGTTCTGTAAATAAAAAGCTTCAATAAAAAAAAGTAAGAAAGAAAGAAAGAAAGAAAGAAAGAAAGAAAGAAAGAAAGAAAGAAAGAAAGAAAGAAAGAAAGAAAGAAAGAAAGAAAGAAAGAAAGGGAACACCCCATGAGATTGCCATGTCCTTAGCTGGCAGGCTAAATCTTAAAAGGGACTCAGCATCCTAAAAGGATGGAAAAGGAGGAAAAATGGGGTTGAGAAGCATAGTGGAGTTAAGAGAGATAGCACACAGCAAGATTATACAATGACCAATTCTTATGGATGTGGCTCTCTTCAACAATGAGATGATTTATGTTAGTGCCAATAGTCTTGTGATGGAGAGAGCTATCTGCACCCAGAAAGGGGACAGTGGGGACTGAGTGTGGATCACAACATAGCATTTTTACTCTTTTTGTTGTTGTTTGCTTATATTTTTTTCTTTCTCATATGTTTCCTTTTTGATCTGATTTTTCTTGTGCAGCATGACAAATGTAGAAATATATATAGAGAAGAATTGCACGTGTTTAACATATATTGAATTACTTGATGTCTAAGGGAGAGGGTTGGGGGAAGGGTAGGGGAAAATTTGGACACAAGGTTTTGTAAAAGTCAATGTTAAAAATTATCCATTTATATATTTTGAAAATAAAAAAGCTTTAATTTAAAAAAATCAAATCAACATTCTGCAACATTGTAATTTCAGAGAAAAGGTAAAGAAAGATGAGCATGTGGAGAAATATATGGAAATTGGAAAAAAGAATGAGAGAAGTGAAAAACGTGTAGATTATAAATAAGCTTCATATCTCCAACTCATGGCAAATTTCTTCATAATTGGAAAGCACTAAAAATTTTTCCAAAAAAATTAAATTCTATTTAAAAAAAACCCAAAAACTTATAACATTACAACTATCCTTAAGTGAGCTCTCTATATAAAGTCAAACTGTCAATTGCTCAGAGCTAAAATCAAAATTTATAGTGAACAGAAATAATTAGCAAAGAGAATAAAAACATGACTAATATTGTAAAAGATTTGACCTTGAATTTATCGATCAAAAATAAGAAACTAACAGGAGAAAAATTATTCACACTCCCTATAATAGTTTCATTAAGTAATTATGCCAATATAATTGGTTGGCAGCCAGTGAAGAAGTGGATAAAGTGCTGGGCCTACAGTCAGAAAAACTAATTTTCCTGAGTCCTAATCTGACCTCAGATACTTATTACATGTCTGAATTTGGGCAACTCACTTAATATTGTTTGCCTCAGTTTCTTCAACTATAAAATGTCCTGGAGAAAGAAATGGCAAATCACTCAGCATCATGAAAGATTTAGCAGCAATTAAACACCACCTTAAATGAACAGAGTATTTGAAATATGATATTCTAGAAAGCAAAATAGCTGGGATTATACCAAGAATAAACTACCCAGCAAGACTAAGTATGATCCTTCAGTGGGAAATAAAAAAGATATTTAATAAAATAGAGAACTTTCAAAATTCTAAATGAAAAGACTAGAACTAAATAGATTGTTTTACTTAAAATATGACTCAAGAAAAAGATAAAAAGACAAACAATGTAAGAGAACTATTAGGGGCTCAAAAAAGATTAAATAGTTTTTATTTTTGTATGAGAAGATAACACATGCAATTCTTAAGAATGTTGTCATTTTTAAGATATATAGAAAGATTCCTCATAGACAGAGGACACTAAAGTGAGGTAATTTTGTTGGAAAATGTGAAAAAATTGATAGGTGAAGAGATGCAGTGGAGACAGGATTAAAGGAGAAATTACCTTATATAAAAGAGATGTAAAAAAAGAATTCTTGCAGTGGAGGGAAATTGGTCGGGGGAGGGAGAGAAACAAAGCTTGAAATTCAATCTCATATTAATTAGGTCAAAGAGGGAAGAATATTTATAAACACCCAACTGAGTATAGAAATCTATTTTACCCAGAAGTGGGGTAGGAGGGAAAGGGATATAAGTGTATGGTGCTAAAAGAGAATGCAGCTCTAGGGAGACAGTTTACAAAAGCAAAATTGACTTTTGATAAAGGACAAAATAAGAGAGAGAGAGAAAGTCAAAGCGGGAAAGAAAAGAGAAGAAAATAGGATGGAGAGAATGGAGTGAAAGTGAATAGCAAAAATTTACTCATAAAACATAAATAGATAGCAGAATGAATTAGAAAGAAAAATCTAACGTTGTTTCTTATAAACACACTTGCAAGAGAAACAGACAGAAATAGTTGAAATTTTAAAAAAATAGTTGAAATAGGGGGCTGGAGCAGATGCTATTATGCTTCAGCTTAAGTAAAAAGAAAACACAAGGACAGCAATTATGATCTCAGATAAAGCAAAAGCAAAAATAAACTAAATTAAAAGATGTAAGTGGGAAAACTATATCTTAAATAAAAGACACTTTAGACTATGAAGTCGTATCAACATT
>JAJPUD010010667.1:45144-60050 GCA_023553655.1 Myrmecobius fasciatus | reverse complement strand
AATAACCAAATTAATAAAAACCATATGATTATCTCCATAGATGCAGAAAAAGCCTTTGATAAAATCCAACACCCATTCCTATTAAAAACACTGGAGAGTATAGGAATAAATGGGCTTTTCCTTAAAATGATTAGTAGTATCTACTTAAAACCTTCAGCAAGCACCATATGTAATGGAGTCAAACTAGAACCATTCCCAGTAAGATCAGGAGTGAAACAAGGCTGCCCACTGTCACCATTATTATTTAATATTGTCTTAGAAATGTTAGCTTTGGCAGTAAGAGAAGAAAAAGAGATTAAAGGAATTAGAGTAGGTAATGAGGAAACCAAATTATCACTCTTTGCAGATGACATGATGATATACGTAGAGAACCCTAAAGTATGTTATGCAAATAAAATAAAAATAATAAAATAAAATAAAAATATAAAAAAAGGTTAATTGTTTTTGGCTCATTTGTTAATAATATACTTTGGGTATTCATGACCTACAAGGTTTATAGGAGTATTCATCTACCAAATATTGCCCCTAGGACTCCAATAATAGTAAGTTATAGCAGTTATCCTTCATCTGGAGAAAGCTCAACATACCACCATGGAAACTGGTCAAGGGGAAATCACCTCCACAAGAATAATAATTGAATGCCTCTGAGAAAGAGGGTTGGGTGAGTGTTGGACTAAAAATGTATCATTTTCCTTGATAATCAGTCTCAAGTATAAAAAAGCCTTCTATTACTCCTTTTATTTTTTCTGGTAGAATGAAATTCATTCAATTAATACTTAGAACATACATAGATATAACTTGATACAAAAGCAATAATAATATTGTATACTTTTTCCAAAACACAATACTATTTTGTTTGACTTCCATCCTTGATTGAATTCCAAGATTTTATGTTTGTTTCATGTTTGTTGGTTATCTTAAGGAGTTGGCATTGTTTATTTTTTTTCCATTTCTAACCTTTTTTGTCCTACGACAATGACAATGTTCTCTTTTACGAGATGTGAAATTCATCAAAAATATGAAGTTGTTTCACCTTGTCCTTAATTTCTAGAACCTGTGCTTTACTCCCTTTAACAGTAACATTTTAAGTGATATTGAGGCTTAATTTAAAAAAGACAAAGGGAGAGTAGACTCAAGGACAAGACAGACAATTTGATTTTCTCATAATATCTAAACATCTCATTTCATCTTATTGCTATTGTCTAGGTAACTTCTACATTCCTCAAGGTTTTCTCATAACATAGCATGTTTTTCTTTTTTCTTTTTGTTTTGTTGCTGTTGTGTTTGTTTCACAATTCAAATTCTAGATGTGTGGAAAGTTTAAAGGTAGAAAGCTACATTGGAGAGTGCTGAACTGAAAGTGATAAAACATAAATACAGTTCTCAAGCATACTACTTCTCTGGACCTCTGTTTCCTCATCTATAAAAGAAGACAGTGGGATTAAATATCCTCAAATTCCCCTTTCAGCTCTTGCTCTATGATCCTATGACTAAAGAATTTTACTTAAAAGATGATTTTTTAAATGTGAAAAAGATTTATGCAAGTACATCTGCACACACACACATATTTTTGTACATATAACAAATTCTCTATTTCCTGTTTCAAGCAAAATATTTTAAAGTTTTGATAGAATCAGAATCATTGGACATTTGTAATGAAAATGTAAATGATGAGATTAAAATAACACATAGAAGCAATATATCCAATTTATTGTTGCAATTGAGTCATTGTCTCTTTAATCATTTCAGCAGCAATTAAGATATAATTTAAAATAATTTTTGGCAATATGTACTTTGTGACAAATTTTGAGGTTGGCTTGTATATTTTAAATAGACACTATTAAAAGATTTAAATATAAAATATGGGCCTATAAAACTGTTATAAAGTAGTAAAAAAATTATTTTGAATTCAAACAAGAGGTCATCAGTTTTTCACCAGTGAAATATGTCTTGTGATGTGTTTCTTCTGTCACCTTGATCTGTTTTGAAAATTATCTATAGGGTCAAATGTGGATTTGCTGACTCCTGTGGAGATATTGAGGCTTAATTAAACTAAATTCCATTGCATACCGACATGAACATCAGAAATTGATAGAGTGAGAAAGTTCAGAAAATGTCTATACTTATACTTACCATTACAACCACACACACATACATGTCAGCATCACAAAGGCCAAGCATTTTTAAATTGAAAGTTATTAACTGTGAAACATATTAATTTTTTTTAGAATTCATGTACTATGGTGAATTAACATATTTTGTAAATATGTCAATGAAAATTTTTACTGAATCCATTATTTTCCTACAAAATTTCATAAACATAGGTCTCGATAAATATGATACTCAAAATTCATTTGATTATGACTAATAGAAAGAGGTTGGAATTGATAAGTTCCTTTGAGTTTTATAATAGTTATCTGATATTGTAAGTTCACTTAAAATGAATTTTTATTAATTTTTCATTAGTAACTAGATAGCTTTTTATTAGTAACCAGGTAACTATTCAAATTAGTAAAAATATGCATTTAAGAACAGGCATATACAATTGCAGATGTCGTGATAAGTTTTACAGACTGGATTGTTGAAGAAGCAACTTTTTTTAGAATTCATGACTCCAAAAGTAAACTTCCTTAAGTGTCATTTTCTTTTTTACATACTGTATAATATTTTATTTATTTTGCTAATCATTTCCCAATTACATATTTTATCTTTGTATTTTTAGGGAATTAGCTTGGCACAGTAGAAAGACAGACCACCTCAGGAGCAAAAAGTCTTTTTTGCATGTGTCAATTTCCCTCCTCATATATGAAGTTTCAGTGGTTTCCTACTGCTTCTAGAATAAATTGGAAACTCCTCTACCATAGCATTTAAAACTTTCCACAATCTGACTCCATACTACCTTTCCAGGTTTACTAATCATTATCCCCCTTTAATTATAGAACCAACATGCTATTAATAAAAAGATGGTCATTTGGTCATCTCTCTTAGACCAAAAGACCCCTAATTGTAATGGGCTCACAGTTTATATGCTCTTTGAAGAGAAGGTGATCCTGAAGAGAGCCAACCACTTCTGTTTGGTTAACATAATGGGAGGTGGGCTATATTAAAATGAGATACTTTGGATACATGACATAGTTCACCAAAATTTTTTGACAAAGAGACATTAATTTTCATGTCAATGTCTGTCAAAAGGAAAAATCCACATTTTCCCAGACCTGTCTGAGCAAATACAATGATCAAGAAAACATCTATTGGTCCAAACTTAGAATTTCTTATACTGTTTTTTGGTTTGGATTTTCTTTTCTTTTGGGGGGTTTCTTCCTCCCTCCCTCCCTCCCTCACTTCCTTTCTTGCTTTTTTCCTTCTTTTCTTTTCTTTTCTCTCTCTCTTTCTTTCTCTTTTTTCTTTTTCTTTCTTTTTTTCCTTCCTTTCTTTCTTTGTTCCTTTCTTTCTTTTTTCTTCCTTTCTTCCTTTTTTTCTTTCTTTTTCTTTCTTTCTTTCTAAAATAGTGAAAGTTAGTTCTACCCTTATAGCTCTACAATTAAAAATTCAAATTTAGAAACTTTTAGACAAGGGAATTTACATTCTTAGGTTAACCAAGTGTTATATTGATATATGTAAGAAACTCAGATACAAACTGAAAATTAGAATCCAATTTTCATTCTTGGCATTATTTAGCTCTCCATTAGAAAGATGAAATTCTGCTAAGGAATTATTTTTTTTAAATAAAAATATGGACTCTAACATAAAAGTAAATTCATTTCACATTGCCAGATTACCTTGAGTTGTAACAAAAGGATCAGGGATGGTATACACAAATACACTGAATATTCAATTTCAAAATAGTTTCTATCAAGTAAGTTATTTTTTTTTGACCTTTGCAAAAAAACCTTTTTTTTCCCAAGCTTTTCCTTTCCTTCCCCCCACCTCCCACCCCTAGATGACAGGTAATCTAATACATGCTAGATAGGATAAATTATATGACAAATACAATACATGTATACATATCTATACAGTTATCTTACTGCACAACGAGTAAGTTATTTATAATAAAACATTTCCAAAACTAGCCATGTTTAAATGAATGATCCCTAACAAAAGTGGTTACATCTTTAAGGAATTTAGAAGATAGACCACAAGCTGTTCTTCTTCAAAAATTATTGGTTGCAAATCAATACTGATCAGAGAAATGAAAATTAAGATAACTCTGAGGTACCACTACACACCTGTCAGATTGGCTAAGATGACAGGAAAAGATAATGACAAATGTTGGAGGGGATGTGGGAAAACTGGGACACTGATACATTGTTGGTGGAACCGTGAATGGATCCAGCCATTCTGGAGAGCAATTTGGAACTATGCTCAAAAAGTTATCAAACTGTGTATACCCTTTGACCCTGCAGTGTTTCTATTGGGCTTATATCTCAAAGAAATCTTAAAGGAAGAACAGGGCCCCACATGTACAAGAATGTTTGTGGCAGCCCTTTTTGTAGTGGCTAGAAACTGGAAATTGAATAGATGTCCATCAATTGGAAAATGGCTGAACAAATTATTGTATATGAATGTTAGGGAATATTATTGTTCTTTAAGAAACGACCAAGGGGATGATTTCAGAGAGACCTGGAGAGACTTCAATGAACTAATGCTGAGTGAAATGAGCAAAACCAGGAGATCATTATACATGGCAACAACAATACTATATGATGATCAATTCTGATGGACATGGCTTTCTTCAACAATGAAATGTTTCAAACCAATTCCTATTGTTCACTGAAGGAAGCCATATACACCCAGAGAGAGGGATGTGAAATGTGGACCACAACATAACATTCTCATACTCTCGATTGATGTTTGCTTGCATTGTGTTTCCTTTATCTGATGTCTTTCGTGTAGATGTTTTTTTCTTGCACAACAATGATAAGAGTGGAAATATGTATACATATATTCGATTTATCAAGTATTTTAACATAATTAACATGTAGTAGATTTCCTGCTATCTAGGGGAGGGGTGAGGACTAGGGGGGAAAAATTTGTAAGAGAAAGCTTTGTAAGGGTTAATGTTGAAGAATTACCCATACATATGTTTTGCAAATAAAAAGTTTTAATAAAAAATTAAAAAAAAAGATTATTGGTTGCACTGATATTCCTTTAATTAACACAGGATTGAGAGTTATGATATTCACTAAATAACAGTATCATATCCTGTTTTCATAAGTCTTTACATAATTGCCTAATTATCTCCATAACATCATGAGAAATTAAATTTTATCTTATACATAAATATATAATTAATAACAGCAGATGTCAAGGCTAATTATATATTCATTCAGTTGATGAGAATATGGAAAGGACTAAAATTCTAGGTCAAATATTTCAAATTGTAAACCTGCTTCTTACTATAGTAATTCAAATGTGGTCCAGTTTTAGCCTATAACTAAAATTTTAATATTATATTCACACTAATTATATGACATGATTATGGACATTTGTCATGAAAGAAAAATAAGGACATAACTCTTTAATAAGGGAATAATCATTCCCTAATTTCATGCCAATTCCAAGTAAAAGTTATATGTAGCCAATTGCATTAAGTCAAATTTAAAGTCAGCCAGCTAGGATATTTTCTATTCAAGAAATGTCTTATTGGATAAAATGAGTGGGAAGTATCCTTCCTAGCCCATACCAAGAGTCAATCTCCCAAGCTTTTCTATGAGAACTCCATCTGCATGTAAAACTGCAAAGTATTGATTGCATCATAGATCATTGGTTCAATAGGATTAATTAATGGTCATATAATATTTGGAATAATATCAGTTATGTTTCTATAATGTCTTAAATAGCAAATTTCAATAAAAAGAGCTTCAGGTAGATTCAGGTTTCAAGGATCATATATGATGGATAAGAAGTACTGACTATAATCTTATATTGGTAACAATAAGATTCATCATGAAAAATCATGACTCATCTTGATATAATTAATACTTATGGAAAGTAGATGTTTTTTCATTCCTGAATTCAACATCATACACATGGCTTTGCTTTAAGATGCTTAATAACAAACAAAAAAAAGATGGATTATATACATAAAATAATTTGAAATTATGTACAAAGAACAGTTTATTTGAAAAGTTGTCAGCTTCCAGGGCAGAGCCAAAATGGACAGATTCCAGACAAGACTTTCTGTAATCTCCTCTAATCTTCCCTCAAATCAATGGTAGATTAAGCTTTTAAACTGGTTTTTAAGTCAAAGAACCCACAATATTTGGAGTACAACGCATTTCTAAAAGAAATACCTTGAAGAACATCAGAACAGGTCTGTTTCAATCAGGCAGGGGGACAGTCTGCTGAGTCAAGACAACAGCACAGGGAGACCAGGGCAAGAAGCTGGGACTGGAAGTCAGTGTGTTGTAGCTTCCTCACACCTGGGAATCCTATGACTTCAAGCCTTAAAAAAAAATGAATAAAAAACCAAAGAGAACTCTTAGCAGAGATAGCTTTTATGTAGAGAGAAAACAGACCTCAAATCCTGAGGTTTCTAAAAGTAAAGCAAATCCAGATAAAGCTCCAAAGAGGGACATGAGCTGGTCCCCATTTCACAAAGCTTTCTTCAAAGATTGCATAAAGGATGTTAAAAGAGAGTTAAAAGAAAAATGGGAAAAGGAAATGAGATTATTGCAAGAGAGTATGGAAAAAATGGGAAAAGAATGCAATGACCAAAAAAAAAAAATTAACTGGCCAATTGCAAAAGGAACTAAAAAAGGTAACTGAAGAAAATAATACACTAAAAAATTAGAATTGAACAAATGGAATTGAATGACTCAATAAGACTTCAAGAATAAGTCAAACAAAAACAAAAAAAAATGTCAAAATAGAAGAAAATATGAAATATCTCCTAGGAAAAACAACTGACCTGGAAAATAGATCTAGGAGATACAATCTAAGGATTATTGAGCTTCCTGAAAGCCATGATGAAAAAAAGAACCTAAACATTATCTTACAGGAAATCATAAAAGAAAACTGCCCTGATATTTTAGAATCAGAAGGTAAAATAGCCATTGAAAGAATCCACTGATCACCTCCTGAAAAAGACCCCAAAATTAAATCCCCAAGGAATATCATGGCTAAATTTCAGAACTATTGTACCAAGGAAAAAATATTGTAAGCAGCCAGAAAGAAACAATTTAAATTGTGAACAATTAGGATCACCCAGAATCTAGCATCTTCCACTTTAAAGGATTGGAGGGCCTGGAATCTGATATTCTGAAAAGCAAAGGAACTGGGATTACAGCCAAGAATAAGCTATTCAGCTAAAATGAGGATTATCTATCAGGGGACAAAATGGGCATCCAATGATATAGGTGAATTTCACCTATTTCTAATGAAAAGACCAGACTGAACCAAAAAAAAAATTTTTCTCCAAACAGAACTCAAGAG
Source organism: Myrmecobius fasciatus (assembly GCA_023553655.1). NCBI lineage: Eukaryota > Metazoa > Chordata > Mammalia > Dasyuromorphia > Myrmecobiidae > Myrmecobius > Myrmecobius fasciatus. Next base: position 52,616 of record JAJPUD010010667.1, on the reverse strand, counting down.
ATACATAAAAAGGTAAAAAAGGAAAGAATTCTTGAGAACTATATTTCTGTTATGGATATACTTAGAGAATGCAGGTATAATTTTATTTTATTATGATAATATGAAAAGAAACTAGAAAGGAGATCATACTGGAAGAAGATAAAAAAGGAGGTAAAATAAGGGAAATTATATCTCATGAAGAGGCAAAGAAAACCTATTATAATTGAGGGGGAAAAGGAATGAGGATGAGCATTGTGTAAATCTTACTCTCATCAGATTTGGTTCTAAGAGAGAATATCAGACATATTTGATATCACAAAGAAACTTATCTTGCCTTATTGGGAAGTAGGAAGGAAAGGGGGAAAAGAAAAGGAAAGACTAATAGAATGGAAAACAGAAGAATTAGGGAAAAGGTGTAAAAAGGGGGAAGGGCTCTAAAGGGGGAGGACTGTTTGAGGGAGGTGGTCATCAAAAGCAAAATACTGGGGAGAAGTGAAGGGGGATAGGAAAAAGAAAAGCATAACCTAGGGTAAATAAGATAGCAGGAAATACAGAATTAGTTATTTTAACTGTGAATGTGAATAGGGTGAACTACCTCATAAAATGGAAGCAGATAGCAGACTGGATTAAAAGACAGAATCCTACAATATGTTGTTTACAAGAAACACATTTAAAATATAATGATACATACAGAGTGAAGGGAAAGGGCTAGAGCAGAATATATTATGCTTCAGGCGAACAAAAAAAAAAAAAACCAGGTGTAGCAATCCTGATCTCAGATCAAGTAAAAGCAAAGATGGATCTAATTAAAAGAAATAAGGAAGGAAACTATATCTTGCTAAAAATATAGCTATTCATAGATAATGAAACAATATAAATACTTAATATATATGTACAAAGTGGTATAGCATGGAAATTCCTAGAGGAGAAGTTAAGGGAGAAGCAAGAAGAAATAAACAGCAAAACTATACTAGTTGGGGATCTCAACCTTGCTTTCTCAGAACTAGATAAATCAAACCACAAAATAAATAAGAAAGAAATTAAGGATGTAAACAAAATGTTCGAAAAGTTAGATATGATAGACCTTTGGAGAAAATTAAATGGAGACAGAAAGGAGTTTACTTTTTTCTGAGCAGTTCATGGAACCTATACAAAAATTGACCATGTTTTAGGGCATAAAAACCTCAAAATCTAATACAGAAAGGCAGAAATAATAAATGCATTTTTTTTCCAGATCATGATGCAATAAAAATCACATGCAATATAAGGCCAGGAGAAAATAGACCAAAAAGTAATTGGAAACTAAATAATCTCATCCTAAAGAAGGAATGGGTGAAACAGCAAGTCATAAACACAATTAATAATTTCATTCAAGAGAATGACAATAATGAGACAACATACTAAAATCTGTGGGATGCAGTCAAAGAGGTAATACGGAGAAATTTTATATCTCTAGATGCTTACTAGCATAGAAAAGAGAAAGAGAAAATCAAAGAATTGGGCTTGCAACTGAAAAAGCTAGAAAAAGAATAAATTAACCTCCCCAATCAAATACCAAACTTGAAATGCTAAAAATAAAAGGAGAGATTAATAAAATTGAAAGTAAAAAAAAACTATTGAATTAATAAATAAAAGTAAAAGTTGGTTTTATGAAAAAAACAAAATATATAAACATTTAGTTAATTTGATTAGAAAAAGGAAAGAGGAAAATCAAATTGTTAGTCTCAAAATTGAAAAGGGAGAACTTTCCACCAGTGAAGAGGAAATTAGAGCAATAATTAGGAGTTACTTTGCCCAACTTTATGCCAATAAATTTGATAACCTAAGTGAAATGGAGAAAAATCTACAAAAATATAGATTGCCCAAATTAACAGAAGAGGAAGTAAATTATTTAAGTAGTCCCATTTTAGAAAAAGAAATAGAACAAGCTATTAATCAACACTCTAAGAAAAAATCTCCAGGACCAGATGGATTTACATATGAATTTTACCAAACATTTAAAGAACAGTTAACTCCAAATACTATATTAATTATTTGAAAAAAATAGAGAATGAAGGACTCCAAACAAATTCCTTTTATGACAAAGACAGTACTGATACCTAAACTAAGTAGGACAAAAACAGAGAAAGAAAATTTTAGACCAATCTCCCTAATGAATATTAATGCAAAAATGTTAAATAAAATATTAGCAACGAAATTACAGAAAGCCATCCCCAGAATAATACATCACGGCCAAGGATGATTTATACCAGGAATACAGGGATGGTTCGATATTAGGAAAACTATTAGCATAATTGATTATATCAGTAACTAAATTAACCAAAAACATATGATTATCTCAATAAATAATCATATGTTTTTGGTTAATTTAGTTATTGATATAATCTCAATAGATGCAGAAAAAAAAACATTTGATAAAATTCAATATCCATTCCTATTAAAAACACTAGAGAGTATAGGATTAAATGGACTTTTCCTTACAATAGTCAATAGCATCTATTTAAAACCATGAGCTAGCATCATATATAATGGGGATAAACTGGATCCATTCCCAATAAGATCAGGGGTGAAACAAGGTTGCCCACTATCACCATTACTGTTCGATATTGTATCAGAAATGCTAGCCTTGGCAATAAGAAAAAGAGATTATAGGAATTAGAGTATATAATGAGGAAACCAAATTATCACTCTTTGCAGATGATATGATGGTCTACCTAGAGAACCCTAGAGAATCAACTGAAAAACTATTAGAATTAATCCACAACTTTAGCAAAGTTGCAGGATACAGAATAAATCCACATAAATCATCAGCATTTTTATACATCACCAACAAAATGCAACAGCAAGAGATACAAAGAGAAATTTCATTTAAAATAACTTTAGATAGTATAAAATATTTGGGAATATATCTGCCAAGGGAAAGTCAGGATCTATATGAGCAAAACTACAAAACACTCTCCACACAAATAAAGTCAGATCTAAACAATTGGAAAAACATCAAGTGCTCTTGGATAGGTTGAGCAAATATAATAAATATGACAATACTATCTAAACTAATCTATTTATTTAGTTCTATACCAATCAAACTCCCAAGAAATTGTTTTACTGACCTAGAACAAATAACAACAAAATTCATCTGGAAGAACAAAAGGTCAAAAATTTCAAGGGAATTAATGAAACAAACAAACAAACAAACAAAAAAATGAAGGCGGCCTACCTGTACCAGATGTAAAATTATATTATAAAGCAGTGGTCATCAAAGCCATTTGGTATTGGCTAAGAAACAGGGTAGTTATTCAGTGGAATAGGTTAGGTTCAAAGGACAAAATAGTCAATGACTATAGTAATCTAGTGTTTGACAAACCCAAAGACCCCAGCTTTTGGGGTAAGAACTTACTATTTGACAAAAACTGTTGGGAAAATTGAAAACTAGTATGACAAGAAACTAGGCATTGACCCACATTTAACACCCCATACCAAGATAAGGTTGAAATGGGCTCTTGATCTAGACATAAAGATTGATATTATAAACAAATTAAAGAACATCGGGTAGTTTACCTCTCATATCTGTGGAGGAGGAAGGAATTTGTGACCAAAGAAGAACTACAGATCCTTATTGATCACAAAATAGATAATTTTGATTATATTAAGTTAAAAAGTTTTTGTCCAAAAAAAACTAATGCAGACAAGATTAGAAGAGAAGCAATAAACTAGGAAAACAATTTTTACATTCAAAGGTTCTGTTAAAGGCCTCATTTCTAAAACATACAAAAAATTAATTCAAATTTAAAAGAATTCAAGCCATTCTCAAATTGATAAATGGTCAAAGGATATAACAAGACAATTTTCAGATGAAGAAATTAAAACTATTTGTAGTCACATGAAAAGGTGCTCCAAATCACTATTGATCAGAGAAATGCAAATTAAGACAACTCTGAGATACCACTACACATCTCTCAGATTGGATCAAAAGACAGGAATAGATAATGATAAATGTTGGAGGAGATGTGGGAAAAATGGGACACTGACACATTATTGGTGGAAATGTGAAAGGATCCAACCATTCTGAAGAGCAATTTGGAACTATGCTCAAAAAGTTATCAAACTGTGCATACCCTTTGACCCAGAAGTGTTTCTACTGGCCCTATATCCCAAAGATATTTTAAAGGAGGGAAAGGACACACATGTGCAAAAATGTTGTTGGCAGCCCTTTTTGTAGTGGAAAGAAACTAGAAACTGAATGGATGCCCATCAATTGGAGAGTTGCTGAATAAATTATGGTATATGAATGTCATGGAATATTATTGCTCTGTAAGAAATGACCAGCAGGATGATTTCAGAGAGGCCTGGAGAGACTTGCATGAGCTGATGCTAAGTGAAAAGAGCATAACCAGGAGATCATTATACATGGCAGCAAGAAGATTATGTTATGATCAATTCTGATGGACATGGCTATTTTTAACAATGGGATAATTCAAACCAATTGTTTAATGATGAAGAAAGACATATTCATCCAGAGAGAGGCCTGTGGGAACTGAGTGTGGATCACAACATAGCATTGTCATGCTTTCAGTTGGTGTTTGCTTCTATTTTGCTTTCATTTTCAGGATTTTTTTTCTTTCTAGATCCAATTTTTCTTGTACAGAAAGATAACTGTACAAATATGTATACATATATTGGATTTATCATATATTTTAACATATTTGACATGTATTGGACAACCTGTCATCTAGGGGAGGGGATGGGGAGAAGGAGGGAAGAATTTGGAACAGAAAGTTTTGCAAGGATCAATGTTGAAAAATTACCCAGTTATTCAGTTATTGCCATGTTAAATTGGACATAAATATAAACTACTTCTCTCAGAATGCCCTGAAACAGCAGGAACATCTTTAAGGTAACTCAATTGTTTTGCCTGGATTTCATAATATGGTCTACACCTGAGTTTATTCAACTTTTTCTACTCAGTGTGACTCCTTTTTGCCCAGGAAATTTTTATGTGACCTCATACATTGTTGGTGTGTTTAAAGCCAATACTGCAGTGATGTTACACAATGTACCATGAACAAGTGCTGCCAGAAATACATTGAATCCATTGTTTGATTTTGAATTAATTTCTGGTCATTGTATTCAAACACCTTTTTCTGTTGCCAAATTTTTTATGACCTTCACATTTAATTATTCAATGTCATAGGAGGTCACAGACAACAGTTTAGGAATATTTGCTCTACATAAGGATTCTAATTCCACATTAAATAACAATCATAAGTAAAATCAGATTTCCTATTAAGATGACATATAATAACCCCTTACGTTATTTCTCTTCACGAACACAATTGATTATACTCAAATTCTATTCCTTAAAACAAAAACAGAAGAGATTCCTGACTTTAATTCTTTACCTTTGTCTAATTATGCTCATAACCATTTTTAGTGAATGAGATATTTCAAGAATAAATCTTACATGTATGACAAGTTCAATCACTAATTTAACTCTTGAATAGGTCTTGGAATGACAACAAATTCAGATTAAAACAACAAAATATTTCTCACTTGCAATTTATTAAAGTATTGTAGATGGCTTAGTATTAATCTAATAACCAATACATTCTGTATTGCAATGACAAACTTTCACTGAGTCGACCTTAAAAATTGAAATTTGCTATGAGAGTTAGAAGTGGGGACATGATTATAACAAGCATCAAAACTGATCCTCAAGGCCTATGCTACAATAAGTAGCCTAGTCTATGTAACCATGTAGACAGATTTTTTGTATGGGAAGTGAATTAAGAAGAGTTCAACCTTAATCTTTCCAAGGTAATCTTTTATTTCCAGGGACAGATATGAACAGATATTCACTGGCCTTAGACCTCAGATGTTGCTTTGATTGAGCTGCTGACTGCTGACTTATTCTTCTTAAAATGTCTACTTATGGCCAGTCTATTGACATGACAAACCTAAGAATGAAACACACAAAGAAAATTCAGAGTCCCAAAAAAGCAGATTCAGTTTTTCTAAGCAAAAAAAAAAAAAAAAAAAGCCCAATTTAATTAGCCTCCTAACTATAGCAAAGTTTATATATATATATGTATATATATATATGTGTGTGTGTATATATACATACTCTTTTTTTTAAAATTTTATTTGCATAACATATGTGTGGGTAATTCTTCAACAATAACCCTTACATAGCTTTCGTTATAAAATTTTCCCCCCAACTCCCCACCCCTCCCCGAGATGGCAGGATATCCACTACATGTTAATTATGTTAAAATATTGGCAAATCGAATATATGTATACATATTTCCAAACTTATCATTGTTGTGCAAGAAAAATCTTATCTACACAAACGATATATCAGATAAAGGAAACACAATGTAAGCAAACATCAATCAAGGAGTATGACAATGTTATGTTGTGGTCCACATCTCACATCCCTCTCTCTGGGTGTATATGGCTTTCTTCAGTGAACAATTGGAGGTGGTTTGAAACATTTCATTGTTGAAGAGAGCCATGTCCATCAGAATTGATCGTCATATAGTACTGTTGTTGCCGTGTATAATGATCTCCTGGTTCTGCTCATTTCACTCAGCATCAGTTCATGCAAGTCTCTCCAGGCCTCTCTGAAATCATCTTGCTGGTCATTTCTTACAGAACAATAATATTCCATAATATTCATATACCATAATTTATTCAGCCATTCTCCAATTGAAGGGCATCTATTCAATTTCCAGTTTCTAGCCACCACAAAAAGGGCTGCCACAAACATTCTGCACATGTGGGTCCCCTTCCTTCCTTTATGATTTCTTTGGGATATAAGCCCAATAGAAATGCTGCTGGGTCAAAGGGTATGCACAGTTTGATAACTTTTTGAGCATAGTTCCAAATTGCTCTCCAGAATGGCTGTATCCGTTCACAGCTCCACCAACAATGCATCAGTGTCCCAGCCCTCCCACATCCCCTCCAACATTCATCATTAACTTTTCCTGTCATTTTAGCCAATCTGACAGGTGTGAAGTGGTATCTCAGGGTTGTCTTGATTTGCATTTCTCTGATCAATAGTGATTTGGAGCACCTTTTCATATGACTATAAATAGTTTTAATTTCATCCTCTGAAAATTGTCTGTTCATATCCTTTGACCATTTATTGATTGGAGAATGGCTTGAATTTTTATAAATATGAGACAATTCTCTATATATTTTAGAGATGAGACATTTATCAGAACCCTTAAATGTAAAGATGATTTCCCAATTTATTGCTCCCCTCCTAATCTTGTCTGCATTGATTTTGTTAGTACAAAAACTTTTTAACTTAATATAGTCAAAGTTATCTATCTGGTTTTCAATTAAGAGTTCCAGTTCGGGGCAGCTAGGTGGCGCAGTGGTTAGAGCACCAGCCCTGAAGTCAGGAGGACCTGAGTTCAAATCTGGCCTCAGACACTTCCTAGTTGTGTGACCCTGGGCAAGTCACTTAACCCCAATTGCCTCAGCAAAAA